>JACEEU010000695.1:18654597-18672097 GCA_016630915.1 Callionymus lyra
GCGTGGCGGCGCCGCCGTACAGCTCGTACCGCGGCCACACATGGTACTTCATGGACAAGGACCGGTTCTCCCACTTACCCACCTGTGGAGGAGACCAGGAGGTCATGAAGCCTGGAGCCACCAGATGAAGGACGAGAGAGGAGGACGAGGAAGACGAGAGAAGATGACGAGAGGACGAGAGAAGACGAGGAGGACGAGAGAAGAAGACAGGAGGACGAGAGAAGAAGACAGGAGGACGAGAGAAGAAGACAGGAGGACGAGAGAAAAAGACGACGAGGAGGACGAGAGAAGACGAGGAGGACGAGAGAAGAAGACAGGAGGACGAGAGAAGAAGACAGGAGGACGAGAGAAGAAGACGACGAGGAAGACGAGAGAAGACGATGAGGAGGACGAGAGAAGAAGACGACGAGGAAGACGAGAGAAGACGATGAGGAGGACGAGAGAAGAAGACGACGAGGAGGACGAGAGAAGAAGACGAGAGAAGACGAGGAGGAGGACAAGAGAAGAAGACGACGAGGAGGACAAGAGAAGAAGACGAGAGAAGACGAGGAGGAGGACAAGAGACGACGATGAGGAGGACGAGAGAAGACGAGGGGGAGGACTAGGGAAGACGAGGAGGAGGACGAGAGAAGACGACGAGGAGGACAAGAGAAGACGAGGAGGAGGACGAGAGAAGACGAGGAGGAGGACGAGAGAAGACGACGAGGAGGACGAGGGAAGAAGACGAGGAGGACGAGAGAAGACGAAGAGGAGGACGAGAGAAGAAGACGAGGAGGAAGAGAGAAGACGAGGAGGACGAGAGAAGATGAGGAGGAGGACAAGAGACGACGACGAGGAGGACAAGAGAAGACGAGGAGGAGGACGAGGGAAGACGAGGAGGAGGACGAGAGAAGAACGAGGAGGAGACGAGAGAAGACGAAGAGGGAGGACGAGAGAAGACGAGGACGAGACGAGGAGGACGAGAGAAGACGAAGGAGGACGAGAGAAGACGAAGAGGAGAGGAGAGAGAAGACGACGAGGAGGACGAGAGAAGACGACGAGGAGGACAAGAGAAGACGATGAGGAGGACGAGAGAAGACGACGAGGAGGACGAGAGAAGACGACGAGGAGGACGAGAGAAGACGATGAGGAGGACGAGAGAAGAAGACGATGAGGAGGACGAGAGAAGAAGACGAGAGAAGACGAGGAGGAGGACGAGAGAAGACGACGAGGAGGACGAGGAGGAGGACGAGAGAAGACGAGGAGGAGGACGAGAGAAGACGAAGAGGAGGACGAGAGAAGAAGACGAGGAGGACGAGAGAAGAAGACGAGGAGGACGAGAGAAGACGAAGAGGACGAGAGAAGAAAGAGAGGAGGACGCAGAGAAGACGAGGAGGACGAGAGAAGACGACGAGGAGGATGAGAGAAGAAGACGAGGAGGACGAGAGAAGACAAAGAGGAGGACGAGAGAAGACGAAGAGGAGGACGAGAGAAGACGAGGAGGAGGACGAGAGAAGACGAAGAGGAGGACGAGAGAAGAAGACGAGGAGGACGAGAGAAGACAAAGAGGAGGACGAGAGAAGACGAAGAGGAGGACGAGACGATAAATATTCAACCCTGCATTTATCTTTCTTTCGCTCTTGTCCTCCACAGAGGAGCAGGTCGCTCTGACGCAGGAACATCTTGTGAATCTACTCACGAAATGAACATGTAACGACGACCAAACAACCTGAGAGCAGGTCATTGGACCAGAACCAGAACCAGAACCAGAATACACACACAAGAATACACACACAAGAATACACACACAAGAATACACACAGATATAAAAAACACACAAAGAAAAAAAAACACAAAAAGAAAAATACAAAGAGAAAAAAAAACACACAAAGAAAAAATATATCCAGAATAAACAGACACACAAAAACAACATAATCACACACCCAGAAAAAACACAAACAGAGACACACACACACACACACACACAGACCCACAAAGACACACACATAGACAGACACACACACAACAGCTGCAGCAGGATCAGAGTTGTGGACTCATTAAGTTTCAGGAGGTTCAGACCTGATGGAGCATTAACATGAGTGAGGGTCTGATGGAGGGGGAGGAGGGGGAGGAGGGGAGGAGGGGGGAGGAGGGGTGAGGAGGGGGAGGAGGGGGATGAGGGGGGGGGGGGAGAGGACGGGGTGAGGGGAGGGGAGGAGTGGGTGAGGAGGGGGTGAGGGGGGATGAGGGGGGGGAGGGGGGTGAGGGAGGGGTGAGGAGGGGGTGAGGAGGGTGAGGAGGGGTGAGGAGGGGGTGAGGAGGGGGTGAGGAGGGGGTGAGGAGGGGGTGAGGGGGGAGGAGGGGGGGGGGGGGAGAGGGTGAGGGGGTGAGGGTGAGGGGTGAGGAGGGGGAGAGGAGGGGGGTGAGGAGAGGGTGAGGAGGGGGGGGGGTTAGGGGTGGGTGAGGAGGGGACGAGAGGGGGTGAGGAGAGGGTGAGGGAGGTGGGGGGGTTAGGGGGTGAGGAGGGGAAGAGGGGGTGAGAGGGGGGGGGGAGTGGGTGAGGAGGGGGAGAGGAGGGGGTGAGGGAGAGGGTGAGGAGGTGGGGGGGGTTAGGGAGTGGGTGAGGAGGGGGAGAGGAGGGGGTGAGGAGAGGGTGAGGAGGTGGGGGGTTAGGAGTGGGTGAGGAGGGGGAGAGGAGGGGGTGAGGAGAGGGTGAGGAGGTGGGGGGTTAGGGGGGGTGAGGAGAGGGGAGGAGGTGGGGGTTAGGGAGAGGGTGAGGAGGTGGGGGGAGGAGGGGGTGAGGGAGGGGGGAGGAGGGGGAGAGGAGAGGGAGAGGAGGGGGAGAGGAGGGGGAGAGGAGGGGGAGACGGGGGAGGTTCACCTTGCTGCGTGGTCAGAGGACGACAGAGAGATTAGAGATGCAGAAGAAAGAGAGGAAGAAGAGAAGAAGAGAAGAAGAAGAAGAGGCGGCAGGTGGCCACGTCTTCGAAGGTCACTGCAGGTCACTTCCTGCTGTCCCATCTGTTCGGGGGACGTTCCTCTACTTTCCTGTGTCCACGAGCGACTCCCTCAGACGAGTCGTTCAGAGCCACATCAAACGAGTCCTACAAGTGTGTGGGACTCACTGACGGTGCTTCCTGTGGCCTTCATTTCAAAATAAGAGCTTCAACCCCGTCATCTACCTGAGAGACTCCTGACTCTGACTCGCATGACTCGTGGGTTAATGGGTCTGGCGAGTCACTCACCCGGTCCCACTGCCGGTCCTTGTTGAGCAGGATGATGACCAGCTTGGGGTGCAGCTGGTACCCGTCCTCGCTGAACGACAGGTTCCGGCCCTCGAAGGTCACGTTCATCAGGTACCTGCAGGGGGCGCACCAGAGGGTCAGACCTGGACCACTGCGGGTCCTCGTCAGCGTCGCACAACATTTGTTTTTATTGATCATACACACACATAAAGCACACACAGAGACACACATGGAGACACACATGGAGACACACATGGAGACACACACATAAATACATAAAAAAACTACAAAAAACATACACACACACGAACACACACACTCACACAAACAGAGAGAGACAAACACAGAAAAAGACACACACCACAAACAGAGAGACACAAACACACAGAGAAACACACAAACACAAACACAGAGAAAGACACACACACAGAGAGACACAAACACAGAGAGACACAAACACACACAGAGACACAAACACACAGACAGACACACACACAGGCACAAACACTAACAAAAATACAGAGAGACACAAACACACAGAAAACACACAAACACACACAGCAGCTTCTCTGCACCTCTCTTAACCTTTAATGGAGTCTTTTATTATGTGCTCCTCTGTTTCCATGGAAACATGATTCTGACCACAGTAGAAGAAGAAAAATGTTTCTCTGGATCTCAGGTCGAGTGACTCGATCGTTGTTGAACATGACGACTAGATCGACTCAAACAATCGTTGTTGAACATGACGACTAGAACGACTCAAACAATCGTTGTTGAACATGACGACTAGATCGACTCAAACAATCGTTGTGAACATGACGACAGGATGACTCAAACAATCGTTGTTGAAAGACAAAAAACAAAAAAAGGGGGGCGAAAAAGACAAAAAGGACCAAACAAACAGTCGCAGACAACACCCCCACAAAACCACTCAAACAATCGTTGTTGAACATGACTAGATCTAGAACGACTCAAACAATCGTTGTTGAACATGACGACTAGATCGACTCAAACAATCGTTGTTGAACATGACGACTAGATCGACTCAAACAATCGTTGTTGAACATGACGACTAGATCGACTCAAACAATCGTTGTTGAACATGACGACTAGAACGACTCAAACAATCGTTGTTGAACATGACGACTAGATCGACTCAAACAATCGTTGTTGAACATGACGACTAGAACGACTCAAACAATCGTTGTTGAACATGACGACTAGATCGACTCAAACAATCGTTGTTGAACATGACGACTAGATCGCTGACATGACGACTAGATCGACTCAAACAATCGTTGTTGAACATGACGACTAGAACGACTCAAACAATCGTTGTTGAACATGACGACTAGATCGACTCAAACAATCGTTGTTGAACATGACGACTAGATCGACTCAAACAATCGTTGTTGAACATGACGACTCGACTCAAACAATCGTTGTTGAACATGACGACTAGATCGACTCAAACAATCGTTGTTGAACATGACGACTAGATCGACTCAAACAATCGTTGTTGAACATGACGACTAGATCGACTCAAACAATCGTTGTTGAACATGACGACTAGATCGACTCAAACAATCGTTGTTGAACATGACGACTAGACGACTCAAACAATCGTTGTTGAACATGACGACTAGATCGACTCAAACAATCGTTGTTGAACATGACGACCTAGATGACTCAAACAATCGTTGTTGAACATGACGACTAGATCGACTCAAACAATCGTTGTTGAACATGACGACTAGATCGACTCAAACAATCGTTGTTGAACATGACGACTAGATCGACTCAAACAATCGTTGTTGAACATGACGACTAGATCGACTCAAACAATCGTTGTTGAACATGACGACTAGATCGACTCAAACAATCGTTTGTTGAACATGACGACTAGATCGACTCAAACAATCGTTGTTGAAACACATGACGACTAGATCGACTCAAACAATCGTTGTTGAACATGACGACTAGATCGACTCAAACAATCGTTGTTGAACATGACGACTAGATCGACTCAAACAATCGTTGTTGAACATGACGACTAGATCGACTCAAACAATCGTTGTTGAACATGACGACTAGATCGACTCAAACAATCGTTGTTGAACATGACGACTAGATCGACTCAAACAATCGTTGTTGAACATGACGACTAGATCGACTCAAACAATCGTTGTTGAACATGACGACTCGATCCAAACAATCGTTGTTGAACATGACAAAAAAAAAAAAAAAAAAAAACAAAAAAAAAAACGAAGACAAGAGCGACTCAAACAATCGTTGTTGAACATGACGACTAGATCGACTCAAACAATCGTTGAACATGACGACTAGATCGACTCAAACAATCGTTGTTGAACATGACGACTAGATCGACTCAAACAATCGTTGAACATGACGACTAGAACGACTCAAACAATCGTTGTTGAACATGACGACTAGATCGACTCAAACAATCGTTGTTGAACATGACGACTAGATCGACTCAAACAATCGTTGTTGAACATGACGACTAGATCGACTCAAACAATCGTTGTTGAACATGAACATGACGACTAGATCGACTCAAACAATCGTTGAACATGAACATGACGACTAGACGACTCAAACAATCGTTGTTGAACATGACGACTAGATCGACTCAAACAATCGTTGTTGAACATGACGACTAGATCGACTCAAACAATCGTTGTTGAACATGACGACTAGATCGACTCAAACAATCGTTGTTGAACATGACGACTAGATCGACTCAAACAATCGTTGTTGAACATGACGACTAGATCGACTCAAACAATCGTTGTTGAACATGACGACTAGAACGACTCAAACAATCGTTGTTGAACATGACGCTAGATCGACTCAAACAATCGTTGTTGAACATGACGACTAGATCGACGCCAAACAATCGTTGTTGAACATGACGACTAGATCGACTCAAACAATCGTTGAACATGACGACTAGATCGACTCAAACAATCGTTGTTGAACATGACGACCTAGAGCGACTCAAACAATCGTTGTTGAACATGACGACTAGAACGACTCAAACAATCGTTGTTGAACATGACGACCCCCAAACCGACTCAAACAATCGTTGTAGAACATGAGCGACGACTCCACCCCAACAATCGTTGAACATGACGACTAGATCGACTCAAACAATCGTTGTTGAACATGACGACTAGATCGACTCAAACAATCGTTGTTGAACATGACGACTAGATCGACTCAAACAATCGTTGTTGAACATGACGACTAGATCGACTCAAACAATCGTTGTTGAACATGACGACTAGATCGACTCAAACAATCGTTGTTGAACATGACGACTAGATCGACTCAAACAATCGTTGTTGAACATGACGACTAGATCGACTCAAACAATCGTTGTTGAACATGACGACTAGATCGACTCAAACAATCGTTGTTGAACATGACGACTAGATCGACTCAAACAATCGTTGTAATGAACTCAAACAATGACGACTACAGTCGACTCAAACAATCGTTGTTGAACATGACGACTAGATCGACTCAAACAATCGCTCAAACAATCGTTGAACATGACGACTAGATCGACTCAAACAATCGTTGAACATGACGACTAGATCGACTCAAACAATCGTTGAACATGACGACTAGATCGACTCAAACAATCGTTGAACATGACGACTAGATCGACTCAAACAATCGTTGTTGAACATGACGACTAGATCGACTCAAACAATCGTTGAACATGACGACTCGAGCGACTCGATCTACTGCATAAATCAACAAGTCCACACGGCACCTTTTACTCTGTTTGTTTATTTATCTCTGTGTTTTTGTGTGTCTCGGTTTGTGTCTCTTGGTGTGTGTTTTTCTGTGTTGGTTTTTCCTCCTTAGTGTTTGTGGTTTCGAGTGTATTTTTCCGTGTACTTGTGGGTTTGTGGATTGTTTTGTGTCTGTTTTGGTCTGTGTGTGTTTGTGTGTGAAAGTGGTCGTAAACACAATGGTTACACACATGCCTGCATCTCTATCTTAAATCACTGTTGGCGTGTGTATGTTTTTGTGTGTCTGTGTGCGACCGACAGTGATATCACAGAGATACAAGCATGTGTGTTGCCATGGCAGCTACTACCACTGTGACTTCTGCTGGGTTACTATGGAAACCATAATCTCTCTGAGGGTGGGAGGAGGAGGGGGAGGAGGGTGAGGGGACTACAAAGGTCTGGACTCCCTGGAAAGCTTTTCTCAGCCTCTCTTGTTGCCCCTCTCACCCCCATGATCACTCCTCACACTACACCCGCGCTATACTGCCCCCCACTGGCCAGATCATCAACACACACGAGTGTCGATGTCAACACACTTGTTTGAGATACAGAGACACACACCAACACACACAAAGAGACACACACGCACAGAGACCCACACAGAGACTCAGAAAGACACACAAGTACACGTATAAACAAAAAGACACACATAAACAGATGGACACACACACTTGAAGATGCACAAAGAAACACACACAGAGACACACAAAGAAACACACACAAACACACACACACAGAGTAACAGAGAGAGAGACACATACAGAGACCCACACAGAGACCCACAATGACACACAAGTACACACATAAAAAAAGACACACACAGACACACAAAGACAGATAGACACACACACACTTGAAGATGCACAAAGACACACACACAGAAACACACACAAAGACACACACACAGAAACACACACAAAGACACACACACACAGAGTAACATAAAGATACACAGACACACAGAGAGAGACACACACACATGGACACACACACACATACACAGAGACACACACACACACACACATAGACACACACACATGCACACAGAGAATCACAGAGAGTCAGACAAAGAGAACCCCCACACACATACATAGAGACACAAACACATACACATAGACACACATAGAGACACACACAGAGACACACATAAAGACACACACGTAGACACACACAAAGACACACACAGATACACACACAAAGACACACACACAGAGACACACACAAAGACACACATAAAGACAAAAACATAGACACACACAAAGACACACACAGACACACACGTGTTGATCATTAGATAACAAAGATAGTAATAAAATATTGATCAGACTTAATAAATTAACTCCACGTAAATAAGTCACGAGTTACAAGAGTTGGACTCAGAGAAGAACCAGAACACGCCACATATGGTTGAGCGTGACCCCCCACTGTGCACACACACACACACACACACACACACACACACACACACACACACACGCACACACGAGTATGTGTTGCATGTGTGTACAGTGTGAGTGTGGGGGAGGTGTGAAGGTGTCAAGTGCATCTGGATGTAAAGAACTGCATGTACTTGTGTCATCTCTGTGTGTGCGAGTGTGTGTGAGTGTGTGTGTAATGGACTGTGTAGCTGCAACCGGAGAGAGAATGTGTCTATTGAGAATGAGTCTATTGTGTTGAATCTATTGTGTTGAAGTGAACCATCAAACACAACGTTTAAATAACAGTTTGAATAAAGAAGAAACAGGTGAACACACACACGTGTGACCTACTTTATATTTACGTATCCAGCACACACACACACACACACAAAGACACACACACACACACACACAAAGACACACACACAGAACACACACAAGACACACATAAAGACAAAAACATAGACACACACAAAGACACACACAGACACACACGTGTTGATATTAGATAACAAAGATAGTAATAAAATATTATCAGACTTAATAAATTAACTCCACGTAAATAAGTCACGAGTTACAAGATTGGACTCAGAGAAGAACCAGAACACGCCAATATGGTTGAGCGTGACCCCCACTGTGCACACACACACACACACACACACACACACACACACACACGCGCACACACGAGTATGTGTTGCATGTGTTACAGTGTGAGTGTGGGGAGGTGTGAAGGTGTCAAGTGCATCTGGATGTAAAGAACTCATGTACTTGTGTCATCTCTGTGTTGGAGTGTGTGTGAGTGTGTGTGTAATGGACTGTGTAGTGCAACCGAGAGAGAAGTTTATTGAGAATGAGTCTATTGGTTGAATATGTGTTGAAGTGAACCATCAAACACAACGTTTAAATAACAGTTTGAATAAAGAAGAAACAGGTGAACACACACACGTGTGACCTACTTTATATTTACGTATCCAGCACACACACACACACACACGCATAGACGCGCACACACACACACACACACACGCATAGACGCGCACACACACACAGACCCACGCACACTCACACAGACGCACACACACACACACAGGAACACTCGTGCTGTGTCAAAGTGTGCAACTGGGTCGTGACGCAGGATTAAAGCGAAGGTTTCATGATGAATATAAACGTAGCCATTAGCGCAGCCGTGTGGAGCTCGTCAGACTCTGATGCTAATGCGACGAGCGCAGGACGACAGAGGTGGAGAAGCAAACAAGTGCGGTGACGAGGGTGACGAGGGTGACGACTGATCTAATCAACGACACGTCACCAGCGACCCGAGGAGGTCCCGGGTCGGACCGAACCAAACAGGTTCATGTTCACACGGATCCCAGAAGGAACGTTATAATGATGGACTAAACATCTACTTGATCAAACTTGTACCCAATCATGAGACGATCGAGCGGCTCTGTGCTCGACTGCCTTGGTCTGGTGACTCTATTGTAACATTTATAGACTGAATTAAAACATGTTGAATTTAGAAAAAGTATTTTTATTATTTGAATTACTGGAAACTGGAAACTTTGTGTAAAAATAATGTATGTCGAAATATTCAATTTTTTTATTCAATTACGCAATAAAAAGCGAAAAAATAATTCAATAAACTATAGAATTAAAAAAGTCAGTGAAATCCTTCAGAGCGCCCTCTAGTGGACACTGACGTCAGCACATGTAAAACTCTGTCACAAGGTAGATCCATGTGTTCATATCTGGGTCATGTTAGCGGGTCTGTGTTGATCCACTTAACACACACACACACACACACACACACACACACACACACACACACACACACACTGAGAAGAGTCGCCCGGCAGTCGACTGAGACGTGGACTGAAGCTCAACACTTGTGTTCTGACGCCACAGGGACCAATTAGGAAGCTTGTGGAGCAAAGAGACCAAAGCAACCGGTTTGAACAAGCTTGTGCGACCACAGATGGGGGGGCAGAGGTGTGTGTGTTGGGGGGTCGGGGACGTGTCTTGTGGGGTCAGAGGGTGTGTGTGTGTTGGGGGTCGAGGACATGTCTTGTGGGGTCAGAGATGTGTGTGTGTGTGTTGGGGGTCGAGGACGTGTGTTGGGGGTCGGAGGTGTCTTGTGGGGTCAGAGGTGTGTGTGTTGGGGGGTCGAGGACGTGTCTTGTGGGGTCAGAGATGTGTGTGTGTTGGGGGGTCGAGGACATGTCTTGTGGGGTCAGAGGTGTGTGTGTGTGTTGGGGGGTCGAGGACATGTCTTGTGGGGTCAGAGGTGTGTGTGTGGGTTGGGGGTCTGGAGGTACGTGTCTTGTGGGGTCAGAGGTGTGTGTGTGTGGGGGTCGAGGGACGTGTCTTGCGGGGTCAGAGGTGTGTGTGTGTTGGGGGTCGAGGACGTGTCTTGGGTCAGAAGGGGGGAGTGGGGTCAGAGGTGTGTGTGTGTGTTGGGGGTCGAGGACGTGTCTTGCGGGGTCAGAAGTGTGTGTGTGTTGAGGGGTCAAGAATGTGTCTTGTGGGGTCAGAGGTGTGTGTGTGTGTGTTGGGGGATCGAGGACGTGTCTTGCGGGGTCAGAGGTGTGTGTGTGTTGGGGGGTCGAGGACGTGTCTTGCGGGGTCAGAGGTGTGTGTGTGTGTTGGGGGGTCGAGGACGTGTCTTGCGGGGTCAGAGGTGTGTGTGTGTGTTGGGGGGTCGAGGACGTGTCTTGCGGGGACCCCTGGAGTCCCACAGACGCACTCACCTGAGCACTTCGTTGGGGTTGCCGGAGATGGGGGTCTTCTTGTCGGGGGCGCCGTGGCACTCGGACTTGTGCAGCGTGTGCGGCCCGCGGTCCATCATCATGGTGGACGTGGCCTTGGTGATGATGGCCACGCCGTCGCGGACCCGGGCGTCCAGACCGTAGTCCCACTCGTCGTAGGACACGGACAGCAGACCTGGGCGGGACCACAAGGAGAGACGGGTGAGGAGGCGCTTGACGGGCGGCTGTCGATCAGACTCGCCCTGAGGTGACCTCGGCGTCTGGCGAACCATCAGTCAGTGGTTCAGGGATGAGGATCAGCTCCTCATGATGTGACGCCTCGACACGTTTGACTGATCGCTGGAATCACTCCTCGTCGTTAACGAGCGGCTGACATTTGCATAACGAGCTCCTCGATATTTAGAACCGATGGATTGATCGTCGACGTCAAACACTGATTGACAGCTGATCAGTTAGCGTCGTTAGCATCTGGAGCGACGAGCCGCGGTGACCATGTGTTGGATGAAGACACGTGGAGACACGAAGCTTCATCTTCCGCTCGTGCTGCAGACTCGCCGGTCGCACTCTTCGCCGCCCTCACTTATTCATGACCCTGACGAGGTCGCGCCGGGACGTCGCACACTTGTGTACTCGCTCCTGATTGGTCGACAGATTTTGTTAAATGTTGTAAGGATGTGGTTTCAGTATCGAAGTAGATCAGTGACAGCAGAAGATTGATTGAAGTCATTTTATTATTTATTATTATTCTTTTATTATGATGTTTACGTTTTTCTCATGTTGAAATCTTGAATATTTTCAAAGTTTGTTTTGTTTGTTTTTTTACACATACAGTTTAATATTCTACTTATAATCATTCAAAAATAAATGTTCTAAATCCAATACTTTTTAACTTATAGTCTTTTAGATTCAATATCAAATGTTGAGTCTCCAGACAAAACCAACAGAGCACAGAGCTACTTGAAACTTTCAGCCAATCAGAAGACGAGCAGAGGATCATGTGACCTCTTACTGGTGTGTTCTGGTGTCAAAATAAAGTTTTGTCCATAATAACAACATTTTTATTAAATGAAAATATTAAAATATTGAATAAAAAAATATAATTTTTTTAAAGAAAATTATAAATAATCATTAATACTTAAAAAAACACTTTTTAATAAAAGATTATTGAAATATAACATTTTTATATTGAATTAAAAAAAACTACAAATTAAAAAATATTGAATTAAAAAAACATTTTTTGAATGATTGAAATTAGAAAAATTAAACTCTGTGTGAAAGAAAATTAATTTATTTTGAAAATATTCAATTTTTTTTAAAGAAAATTATTTAAAACAAAAATGATTGAATTAAATGAAAACAAATTCAACACTTAAAAAAACAACATTTCAATAAAAAATGATTGAAATATACGTTTTTATATTGAATTGAAAGTGAAAAAACTACAAATTAATTACAATTTTTTAATAATTGAAATGAGAAAAATGATTGATTTTGAAAATCTTCAATAAAAAACAAATTATCAAACTCGATAAAAACTCATTTACTGCTTAAAAAACAACATTTCAATGAAAAGAACCAAAAGTTTTGACTGGTTAGAAACGTTCAAATATTGCTTTAATCTTCCGACACTGAAATACTTCATGAACCGTTTACAGGAAACACATGAAGAGTATTTTCTACATGAAAGTGAAAAACACGTAAATATTTGAGACGCGTATAAATGATTGACAGGTCACGGCGGGCCTGCAGATGATTTATTCAGCGAGAGCTGCTTCTTCTCTCTTTCAGCCGCGGGCCCGGGAGACGGTACCAGCAGGTGTGAGGTTCTGGTTCCGCCGCGGGCTGAGCGTCCGTGTTTTGACGCGTCCAGGGAGACGAGAGACACCAGCGTCAGAGTGCAGCGGAGGATGAACCGCAGCCTCGTGAAGAAGAGACGCGTCTCAGACCACGTGTCGGGTCTGAGACGCGTCACCGCGGACCTGTCAGAACCGGGCTGACGGACCTGTCAGAACCGGGCTGGACCTGTCAGAACCGGGCAGGGGGGGGGAGGGGGGGTCGCGAGAGCCGAGTGACCCTGAACCTTCGGGAGCGTCTGATGGGATTGAAACAGAAAGTTCAGTCATCGACCATTTCCAGGAGTCAGGAGGCCACGAGGTCTGGACTTGGACCAGAACCAGAGTTGGATCCAGAGCCAGACTGTCACTCACGGAGCTGCGTGTGTGTGTGTGTGTGTGTGTGTGTGTGTGTGTGTGTGTCTGTAGGCCAGTTTGTGCGCAGTGAAGTGTATTTATAGTTTAGTGTCGTTAAGTGTGTGTGTGTGTAGTTAGGTGTGTAGTTCAGGGCGTGTGGGAAAGTGTTTTGTTAATTGTTGTGTTATGAGTTTTATCTTAAAATATATACTTTATTGAGTTTTGTTTTGATTGTTTAAGCGCTTTGTGACCCTGGTCTGGAAAAGCACTATATAAATAAAAATGACTTACTTACTCACTACTGTATGTGTGCGGTGTTTTTGTTGTGTTATGAAGTGTGTTTTGTGTTTCATTGCTTTCAAAGAATCCTGTGACATGTTTGTGTGTCTCTGTGTGTGTGTGTGTTTGTAAGTGCTTAACGTGTGTGTTTGTGTGGTGTGTGTTTGTACTGTATGTCTAGTGTGTGTGTGTGTTAATGTGTTTAGTGTGTGTGGTGTGTGTTAATTTACCTTTGTGTTTTTGTGTGGTGTATTAGTGTGTATGTTTTGTGTGTATGTTTGTGTGTGTTCCGTTTGTGTGTTTATGTGTATGTCGTGTTTTCTATGTTTGTGTTTATACATGTGTGTGTCATGTGTGTGTGTAGGTTTGTATGCGTGTGTGTGTGTGTCTGTTTGTGTGTTGTGTGTCTGTGTGTGTGTGTGTGTGTGTGTGTGTGTTGTTTGTTGTGTTTGTTTTGTGTGTGATTATAGGGTTAGAAGTGTGTTTTGTGTTTATTTTTCAAAAGGAAGGGGTTGGGGGGGGAAGGTAGGGGGGGGGGAAGTAGGGGGGTAAGGAGGGGGGGTGTAACGGGAGGGGGGGGTCGTGGTTTTCTATGTTTGTGTGTGAGTGAGTGAGTGAGTGAGTGAGTGAGTGAGTGAGTGAGTGAGTGAGTGTGTGTGTGTGTGTGTGTGTGTGTGTGTGTGTGTGTGTGTGTGTGTGTGTGAGTGAGTGTTTGTGTGCGTATGTTTGTGTGTTGAGTGTTGTGTGTGTGTATGTTGTGTCTGTGTGTTTTGAGTGTTGTGTGTGTAGTGTGTGTGTTTGTTGAGTGTTGTGTGTGTGGTGTGTGTGTGTGTGTGTTGAGTGTTGTGTTTGCGTGTGTGTGTGTGTGTTGAGTGTTGTGTGTGTGTTTGTTGAGTGTTGTGTGTGTGTGTGTGGTGTGTGTGGCGTGTGTTGAGTGTTGTGTGTGTGTTAAGTGTTGTGTGTGTGTGTGTGTGTGTGTGTGTGTGTGTGTGTGTGTATGTGTGTCTGTGTGTGTAGTCACTGGAGCTACTTTGTCATCAGGTCATGTGATCGTCACGACAACATCCATCAAGTGTGTGATCAACATAAACGAGATCAATCAGAGTTTATAGAGTTGTTGCCTCCACACCTTCATCGTCTGATCACCAGGAGGCGCCGACACATCAACTCTTCTTGAGTCAACGAGTGGAAACAAAAGAGTAAAAAGTTTGGTTCCCACCAGGTGGCGCCATTTCTCCCTGGTCCCGCCCCCACCGGACCGGGTCGCACAGGTCCAGTCTGACAGGTGGCGTGAGCGGCTGGACTGGGAACGCTCCCGTTTGACCTTCAAAGGTTACAACGACCTCCAGCGGCGGCGGCGGCGAGCGTGGGAGCGTCTGCGCGGCAAAGGTCAGCCACGCTGAGAGAACCTTCCCAACAAAACCCATGAAGTCCCAGACGACTGGACTTCCTGCCGCTCACAGGAAGTGACACGACTTGTGCCCCTCGGACGACCTCCGACTTCAGGGTCCAGCGTTAGCTTAGCATCTGGCCAGCGCTAACGATAGCCCCGCGAAGGTCGTCGTCTTCATAAAGAACCGGAGAATCCTCATGACGTTCCTTCATCCCAGGAGTCACCTTGGGAAGGAGCCCAGTAATGTGTTCTGCTAATTAACTTCTCAGAAGCTCCGTCGACTGTTCAGGACCAAACATGGAGGGAAGATAAAAACCTGGACGTCCGTGTTCCGAGATAAACGGACGAGACTTGTTACTCCGGAGCGTTGCCGCCTCAGCACTTCCTGCCACAGATAATCTCCGCTGCACTAGGAAGTGTGTTGTGAGGACGAGGTTGGTACGTGAGCTCAACAGATGTTAGCGGCAGGAAGAGAAAAGTTGTTGTGCATCATTACGACCACTCACTTTATTCATGCTTTTCTACTTTCTACCTTTCCTGTCACTTCCTGTGACGTTCAGTTTGTTGTGCAACTTTTTCTATGCTCGACTTTTTGAATCAGATAATCTTCTCTTTTTTACGCTTTTCACGGTCAAACGTTTCTCAGGTTGACTTTTTATGTTGTTGACCTTCAGTTGTAAATGTAATCTGTCGACTTTTGCTGGGCTTTTTCTACTGTTGACTTTTTCTACTGTTGACTTTTTCTACTGTTGACTTTTCCTACTGTTGACTTTTTCTACTGTTGACTTTTTCTACTGTTGACTTTTTCTGCTTTTGAATTTTTCTACTGTTGACTTTTTCTGTGGTTGACTTTTTCTACTGTTGACTTTTTCTACTGCTGACTTTTTCTACTGTTGACTTTTTCTACGTTTGACTTTTTCTGCTTTTGAATTTTTCTACTGTTGACTTTTTCTGTGGTTGACTTTTTCTACTGTTGACTTTTTCTACTGTTGACTTTTTCTACTGCTGACTTTTTCTACTGTCGACTTTTTCTGTGGTTTACTTTTTCTACTGTCGACTTTTTCTACTGTTGACTTTTTCTGCTGTTGACTTTTTCTGCTGTTGACTTTTTCTGCTGTTGACTTTTTCTACTGTCGACTTTTTCTACTGTCGACTTTTTCTACTGTCGACTTTTCCTACTGTTGACTTTTTCTACTGTTGACTTTTTCTACTGTTGACTTTTTCTGCTTTTGAATTTTTCTACTGTTGACTTTTTCTGTGGTTGACTTTTTCTACTGTTGACTTTTTCTACTGTTGACTTTTCCTACTGTTGACTTTTTCTACTGTTGACTTTTTCTACTTTCTTCTGTTGACTTTTTTCTACTGTTGACTTTTTCTACTGTTGACTTTTTCTACTGTTGACTTTTTCTACTGTTGACTTTTTCTACTGTCGACTTTTTCTATTGTTGACTTTTTCTACTGTCGACTTTTTCTACTGTTGACTTTTTCTACTGTTGACTTTTTCTACCGTCGACTTTTCTACTGTTGACTTTTCTACTGTTGACTTTTTCTACTGTCGACTTTTTCTACTGTTGACTTTTTCTACTGTTGACTTTTTCTACTGTTGACTTTTTCTACTGTCGACTTTTTCTGTTGACTTTTGAATTTTTCTACTGTTGACTTTTTCTGCGTTGACTTTTTCTACTGTTGACTTTTTCTACTGTTGACTTTTTCTACTGTTGACTTTTTCTACTACTGTTGACTTTTTCTACTGTTGACTTTTTCTACTGTTGACTTTTCTACTGTTGACTTTTTCTATTTTTTTTCTACTGTTGACTTTTTCTACTGTTGACTTTTCTACTGTTGACTTTTTCTATGTTGACTTTTTCTACTGTTGACTTTTTCTACTGTTGACTTTTCTACTGTTGACTTTTTCTGCTTTTGAATTTTTCTACTGTTGACTTTTTTGGTTGACTGTTTATTTTTTCTACTGTTGACTTTTTCTACTGTTGACTTTTTCTACTGTCGACTTTTTCTACCGTCGACTTTTTCTATGGTTTACTTTTTCTACTGTCGACTTTTTCTACTGCTGACTTTTTCTGCTGTTGACTTTTTCTGCTGTTGACTTTTTCTACTGTTGACTTTTTCTACTGCTGACTTTTTCTACTGTCGACTTTTTCTGTGGTTTACTTTTTCTACTGTCGACTTTTTCTACTGCTTTTTCTACTTTTTCTGACTTTTTCTACTGTCGACTTTTTCTATTGTTGACTTTTTCTACTGTTGACTTTTTCTACTGTTGACTTTTTCTACTGTTGACTTTTTCTACTGTTGACTTTTTCTACTGTTGACTTTTTCTACTGTTGACTTTTTCTACTGTTGACTTTTTCTACTGTCGACTTTTTCTGTGGTTTACTTTTTCTACT
>JACEEU010000695.1:18677097-18737097 GCA_016630915.1 Callionymus lyra
GTGTGTGTGTGTGTGTGTGTGTGTGTGTGTGTGTGTGTGTGTGTGTGTGTGTGTGTGTGGGTGGAGATGGTTCAGTATGTGTGTGTGTGAGTTAGTGTGTGTGTGTGTATGTGCGTGTGTGTGTGTGGAGATGGTCCAGTGTGTATGTGTGAGTGTGTGTGTGTGTGGAGATGGTCGAGTGTGTGTGTGAGTGTATGCAGATCTGTGTGTGTGCAAAATGTTGAGGTGAGACATGTGCATGTTTTTTTTTTCTGTATTGTGTGGCATTAGATTATCCAAAAGGTACACAAAGACACACAACTACACACACACACACGCACACACACTCACAGACACACGCAAATAATTACACGCACATTTAGAGGGACATAAATAAACAGGCAGACACACAACTACACACAGCTACAATGGCACAAAAAACGCAAACACACACAAACTCACCGACACACACACACTCTTTCTCACACACACAGAGAAAGTGCTGAGTTGTCTTGACAGCGTCACACTGATGACGAGTGTCTTTGTCTCTTCACACCATGATTATCTTCAATTAAACTCCCTCCTTCCTCCCTCTCTCTCTCTCTCTCTCTCCTCTCTCTCTCTCTCTCTCTCTCTCTCTCTCTCTCTCTCTCTCCCTCTCTCTCTCTCTCTCTCTCCCTCTCTCTCTCTCTCTCTCCCTCTCTCCTCCTCCGTTATCTCTGCCTCTCATCCGAGCGTATCTTCCGTCAAACACGTCTTAATTAGTGCACGTTAATCACCACTGACCTTATTTTCAGCACCTTCTGAACTTTAATTAAAACTTCCTGCTCAGACAGGAAGTGGCTCGACACACTTCCTGTCTGCTCCCTGTACAGTAAGAAAGACTCTGCACTGTCACATGACTCCATCCATGTCATGTGACCTGAGCTCGTTCTTGAACTTATTGATCAAACTTTTCTATTTTCTTCTTCTTCACCTTTTTCACCACAAACACCATCTGACGCAGGAACTCTATGTGTTTGTACGCACACACACAACACACACACAACACACACACATACAAATATAACACGCGTCACACACACGCACAAACATCACACACACACAACACACACACATACAAATATAACACGCGTCTCACACACACACACACCATAGCCAAACACACAAACACAACACACATCACAGTCATACACACATGGACACAAACACACCCAGTATGCAGATAAACGCACAAACACAAATGCAACCAACGCACAAGGAAAACACATGCACACACAAAGACTAACACAAACAAAAGCTCAGAGACTCACAAATGCATACAAAAGCACATAAATACACAAACACATGAGCAAAAAATGACACCCTCACAAACATACCAAACATATACGACACACACACATGCATACACAAAACACACGAACAGATTGCATGCATGCAAACACACACTAACACAAAACGCACACTCATATGTACACACACACAAACACACACTCAGATGTACACACACACACACACACTCAGATGGATGCTCACATTTGCAGCAGCGTCTGGTGAAACACAAAGGTTACACACACACACCTGTGTACATTCCAGCAAACGCACACTCACCATCTGTGGCACTAGTGTCAGCTTTGGCAGCCTCTCCCCCATTTTCTCCCCCTCCTCCCCCATTTTCTCCCTCCCCCATTTTCTCCCCCTCCTCCCCTCACACACACCTGACTGACATGCTCTGGAGCTGCAGTTTGGATCAGAACCGCATGAGTCGCGCTCGTCTGGCGCAGGAATGTCTTGATCCGTTTATCAACAACAACAACATACGACAAACATCACCTCACACTTCACACAACTATGTGTGAGACACTCTAACCTGTGTGTGTGTGTGTGTGTGTGTGTGCGTGTGTGCGTGTGTGGGGGTGTGTGTGTGTGTGTGTGTGCGTGTGCGTGTGTGCGTGTGCGTGTGTGTGTGTGTGTGTGCGTGTGTGTGTGTGTGTGTGTGTGTCCTTCAGGGTCAGTGTGAGTCACTCTCAGGTCTGCACCAGGTGCTTCATGCCGCAGGTCAAAAGGTCACAAACTATTAATGAATAACTATAATAATTCTCACACACATGTAAACACAGACACAACACACACAAACACACACACAAACAAAAAGACACACGAACAACATACACAAACACGCACAAAACACAAATGCAGCCACACATGCACACAAAAAGACGTACAAACATACACACAGACACTACACATGCAAACAAACACACAATTTAAACAGACAAACACAAACTCCTTACACAAACACAAACAAACACACAAAATGCAAAACACTCACGCATTTGCACACACACACGAACAAACATACACGCAACCACAGACAGACACTAAACACTAACAACAAACACACACAGCATAAACAATCATGTGGGTAGATCATGTGAGTGGATCATGAAGTAGATCATCTGAGTAGATCATCTGAGTAGATCATGTGAGTGGATCATGTGAGTAGATCATCTGAGTAGATCATCTGAGTAGATCATGTGAGTGGATCATCTGAGTAGATCATCTGAGTAGATCATGTGAGTGGATCATCTGAGTAGATCACATGAGTGGATCATCTGAGTGGATCATGTGAGTAGATCATGTGAGTGGATCATGTGAGTGAATCACGTGTGTAGATCATGTTAGTGGATCATGTGGGTAGATCATGTACTGTAAGTGGATCATGTGAGTAGATCATGTGAGTGGATCATGTGGGTAGATCATGTAAGTGGATCATGTGAGTGGATCATGTGAGTGGATCATGTGACTGGATCATGTTAGTAGATCATGTGAGTGGATCATGTGAGTAGATCATGTGAGTGGATCATGTGAATAGTTCATGCGAGTAGATAATGTGAGTGGATCATGTGTTAAGATCATGTGAGTGGATCATGTGAGTAGATCATGTGACTGGATCATGTTAGTAGATCATGTGTTAAGATCATGTGAGTGGATCATGTGAGTGGATCATGTGTTAAGATCATGTGAGTGGATCATGTGACTGGATCATGTGAGTAGATCATGTGACTGGATCATGTGTTAAGATCATGTGAGTGGATCATGTGTTAAGATCATGTGAGTGGATCATGTGACTGGATCATGTGAGTAGATCATGTGACTGGATCATGTGAGTAGATCATGTGAGTGGATCATGTGAGTAGATCATGTGACTGGATCATGTGAGTAGATCATGTGACTGGATCATGTGACTGGATCATGTGACTGGATCATGTGACCATGAGGGTCTCATGTGTTGGTTCAAAGTTCAAAGATCAAAGTCTCTGCAGCTGAACTACACTGGTCCAGATGATGCTGCAGTAGCTCAGGCCTCCTGCAGGGGGAGCCACAGGTGTGAGGGTCAGATCAGTCTCTCCTTCTATTGTGTCCAGAACTTCTCTCTCGTCCTACTTCTCAACTCGTCCTCCCTCCAGACCTTCACTCCGTCTCTCTGCCAACCCCCCCCCTGCCCTCCTTCTCACTCCATCACTCGTCCATGTTCATTGGAACTAAAGACAGGACAGTTCCAATATGGCCCGGAGCACTTAGAGGAACATAATCAATCTCTCCCTCCTCCGTCCTCCCTCGCTCCAGATCTCCCTCCATAAGTGGAACAAACTCTTTCTCCTGCTTTTATTCGCTTTATCGCGTCCGTCCCTCTCGTCCTCCTAATTCTTCAAGCGTTTTATCGACGTCCTTTAATCTTCACCAGACATTCACCGTTATTCTGGACCAACGTCCTCCTTCTCTGACCTCCTTTCTTCTCCTCCTCCTCCTCCTTCTCCTTCTTCTTCTTCTTCTTCTCCCCCTTCTCCTTCTTCTCCTCCTCCTCCTTCTTCTTCTTCTTCTCTCTCCCCATTCTCCTTCTCTCTTTGCTCTCCTCCTTCTTCTTCTTCTCCTTCTCCTTCTTCTCCTCCTTCTCTTCCTTCTTCTCCTCCTTCTCCTCCTTCTCTTCCTTCATCTCCTTCTCCTTCTCCTCCTCCTCCTCCTTTTCCTCCTCCTCTCCTCCTTCTCCTTCTTCTCCTTCTCCTTCTCCTCCTTATTCTTCTCTGACCCCCTTTCTTCTCCTCCTTCTCTGACCTCCTTTCTTCTCCTCCTTCTCCTTCTTCTCCTCCTTTCTTCTTCTCATTCTCCACCTCCTTCTCCTCCTTCTCCTTCTTCTACTCCTTCTCCTTCTTCCCCTTCTTCTCGTTCTTCTCCTTCTCGTTCTTCTCCTTCTTCCCCTTCTTCTTCTCCTTCTTCTCCTTCTTCCCCTTCTTCCCCTTCTTCTCCTCCTTCTTCTCCTTCTCCTTCATCTCCTTCTTCGCCTTCTTCTCCTTCTTCTCCTCCTCTCACTGCCGCTCGACCCTCCAGTCACAGGACACAAGGACGTTCCATTGGACGAGGACAGGAGGTCAGAGTACTCAGGGCATCATCCCACTCCCGGCACCATTTGTAACCAGCTGGCAAACATTCATCCATTGATTGACCTTCAGATGATGAATAAACAATAATGGTTAAAAGTGAAAGAAACTAAAGACACACAAAGATGAAGTAACATCATAAGAATGAGAGACAGTAGAACCTAACCATGTTTATTTGAAGTCAAGGTCATACTGTAATACTACATTAGTCATGTGATCATCCTACTCGTTACACCATTTGTAACAAACTACAGAGAAACACTTAAAACATGAAAAATTGTTTATATTTATATTTTTTATTCACTTTTTAATTCTAACTAAATAATGAATGTAAACGTTTGTCTTGTTTTCTCTACTTTTTAATATTTATTTGAATATTAAATATCAATATATTTACAAATAAAAAGTATAATCTACATTTTAATAATAATAACAGATTGGAAAGAAGATCAAGTAAATCTATTCATATACTTAGTATTTAAATATATATATATATATTTAATATATATTTGAATACATATATTCATATACTTAGTATTTATATATACAGTATATATATGTATACTGATGTTTAAGTATATATATATATATATTTAAATAATAAGTATATGAATATATATATGCGTTTAAATATATATATATATATATATATATATTTTGAATACATATATATATTCATATACTTAATATTAATGTATATATATACTGATGTTGTTTAAATATATATATATATATATATATATATATATATGAATACTAATTATATAAATATATATGTATTTAAATATATATATATATATTTATATTTAAATATATATATATATTTAAATATAAATATATATATATTTGTATATTCAACTACACAATGACGTGATGTCACAGGATGAACAGAGAGCGTCACACTCGTCCTCTCATCCCTCCATCATCCTGCCGGACAGGACCGCATGAAGGGAGGAGACCCGGGTCGGACCCGCTGCACGAGCACCTGTGCCAGGCTGTCATGAGAACCTGGAGCTCCAGAGAACCTGGAGAACCTGGAGCTCCAGAGAGCAGAGTGCTGGAGACGGAGCCGCGTTTCCACGGCAACGTGGTTTCCATCGTAACAGCTCTGCTAAGGATGCCATTAGTGGAAACAAAAAGACACACACACACACACACACACACACACACACACACACACACACACACAACATTCACCTACAGTGCCACACACACTCACACAGAACACTAAACTGTGCTCACACAAACGCAAGCACACACACACACACACACACACACACACACACACACACACACACACACACACACACACACACACACACACACACACACACACACACACACACACTGCCTCCCACGCGCTGCTCTCTTCCCCTCGTCCAGCACATCCTCATCTGAGCCCACACAAGCTGCTACACAACTACAAACACACACGTCTGAGTCGTCCTGGACTCGCTTTACCTCAAACGTCTCCACACGTCACCAGCACAAGTTTTCATGTTGGATTAAGAAGACGACAAACAAACACACCACAAACACACCACAAACACACCACAAACACACCACAAACACACACACAGTGTAGAAGATGTGTTTTTGAATGATTGGAATTAAAATTTAAAATAAATATTAGCTTCACGTCGACACGATATTTAGTTTAACTCACTTTAAACTCACAACGATTCTAACAACATTCACCACGAATAGCATTTGGTTGTTACTCGTGTTTGTGTATAGTTACCTACGTGTGTGTATAGTTACCTATGTGTGTGTTTAGTTACCTAATGATGTTGTGTTTAGCTACTCGTGTGTTTAGTTTCTTGTGTTTGTGTTTAGCTACTCGTGTGTTTAGTTTCTTGTGTTTGTGTTTAGCTACTCATGTGTTTAGTTTCTTGTGTTTGTGTTTAGCTACTCGTGTGTTTAGTTTCTTGTGTTTGTGTTTAGCTACTCGTGTGTTTACTTACTTGTTTTGTGTTTAGTTACTCAGGTTTAGGTTTAGTCACTCGGGTTTGTGTTTAGTTACTCAGGTATGTGTTAAGTTACCTTCTGATGTTGTGTTCAGTTACTCATGTTTGTGTTTAGTTACCTCTGATGTTGTGTTCAGTGACTTGTGTTTGTGTTTAGTTACCTGCTGATCTTGTGTTCAGTTACTTGTGTTTGTGTTTAGTTACCTCCTGATGTTGTGTTCAGTTACTCGTGTTTCTGTTTAGTTACCTCCTGATGTTGTGTTCAGTTACTTGTGTTTGTGTTTAATTACCTCCTGATGTTTTGTTCAGTTACTTGTGTTTGTGTTTAGTTACCTCTGATGTTGTGTTCAGTTACTTGTGTTTGTGTTTAGCTACCTCCTGATGTTGTGTTCAGTTACTCGTGTTTGTGTTTAGTTACCTCTGATGTTGTGTTCAGTTACTTGTGTTTGTGTTTAGTTACCTCCTGATGTTGTCTTCAGTTACTTGTGTTTGTGTTTAGTTACCTCCTGATGTTGTGTTCAGTTACTTGTGTTTGTGTTTAATTACCTCCTGATGTTGTGTTCAGTTACTTGTGTTTGTGTTTAATTACCTCCTGATGTTGTGTTCAGTTACTTGTGTTTAGTTACCTCCTGATGTTGTGTTCAGTCACTTGTGTTTGTGTTTAGTTACCTCCTGATGTTGTGTTCAGTCACTTGTGTTTGTGTTTAGTTACCTCCTGATGTTGTGTTCAGTTACTTGTGTTTGTGTTTAGTTACCTCCTGATGTTGTGTTCAGTTACTTGTGTTTGTACCTGTGTGTCAGTTACTTGTGTTTAGTTACCTCCTGATGTTGTGTTCAGTCACTTGTGTTTGTGTTTAGTTACCTCCTGATGTTGTGTTCAGTCACTTGTGTTTGTGTTTAGTTACCTCCTGATGTTGTGTTCAGTCACTTGTGTTTGTGTTTAGTTACCTCCTGATGTTGTGTTCAGTCACTTGTGTTTGTGTTTAGTTACCTCTGATGTTGTTTTTATAGTTACTCTTTTTTTTCTGGTGAGTTAACACAAGTTCATAACAAACACAGATCAAGACGACCCTAGTCGTCACGAGGTTTGTGTTACGCGTGTTGAAAAGTGCCGACTGCGGCAGAAAGCGCGGGTCGCTGAGACCCGGAGAGTCGTTATTATATCGGTGACATCATCCATCAGCGCCGCCGGCACTTACAGTGACGCTCGTAACGCAGCCATAACTGTCAGAGAGAAGATGAGTGACGGACATCTATCGTCTGCTTGAAACAGATACAGAAGATAACGCTAATGCAGCTGACCCGCCCGTGACCCCGTGGACCCCGTGGACCCCGTGGACCCCGTGGACCCGGTGGACCCGGTGGACCCTGGATTATTCCTGGAACCGAGTCAGAAGTTGTTTCTGTCGTGTGTTTGTCTGTTGATTAAGTGAAATCTTCTGATCAGTGAATGGATGTTGTGTTTTCTGACCTGATGTTGTGTTTACTGACCTGATGTTGTGTTTACTGACCTGATGTTGTGTTTACTGACCTGATGTTGTGTTTACTGACCTGATGTTGTGTTTTCTGACCTGATGTTGTGTTTACTGACCTGATGTTGTGTTTTCTGACCTGATGTTGTGTTTTCTGACCTGATGTTGTGTTTTCTGACCTGATGTTGTGTTTACTGACCTGATGTTGTGTTTTCTGACCTGATGTTGTGTTTACTGACCTGATGTTGTGTTTACTGACCTGATGTTGTGTTTTCTGACCTGATGTTGTGTTTTCTGACCTGATGTTGTGTTTTCTGACCTGATGTTGTGTTTTCTGACCTGATGTTGTGTTTTCTGACCTGATGTTGTGTTTACTGACCTGATGTTGTGTTTTTTTGTGTTTACTGACCTGATGTTGTGTTTACTGACCTGATGTTGTGTTTACTGACCTGATGTTGTGTTTACTGACCTGATGTTGTGTTTTCTGACCTGATGTTGTGTTTACTGACCTGATGTTGTGTTTTCTGACCTGATGTTGTGTTTACTGACCTGATGTTGTGTTTTCTGACCTGATGTTGTGTTGACTGACCTGATGTTGTGTTTTCTGACCTGATGTTGTGTTTTCTGACCTGATGTTGTGTTTACTGACCTGATGTTGTGTTTTCTGACCTGATGTTGTGTTTTCTGACCTGATGTTGTGTTACTGACCTGATGTTGTTTTACTGACCTGATGTTGTGTTTTCTGACCTGATGTTGTGTTTACTGACCTGATGTTGTGTTTACTGACCTGATGTTGTGTTTACTGACCTGATGTTGTGTTTACTGACCTGATGTTGTGTTTTCTGACCTGATGTTGTGTTGACTGACCTGATGTTGTGTTTACTGACCTGATGTTGTGTTTAGTTATCTAATGTTGTGTTTACTGACCTGTTGTTGTGTTTAGTTATCTAATGTTGTGTTTACTGACCTGTTGTTGTGTTTAGTTATCTAATGTTGTGTTTACTGACCTGTTGTTGTGTTTAGTTATCTAATGTTGTGTTTACTGACCTGTTGTTGTTGTGTTTAGTTATCTAATGTTGTGTTTACTGACCTGTTGTTGTGTTTAGTTATCTAATGTTGTGTTTACTGACCTGTTGTTGTGTTTAGTTATCTAATGTTGTGTTTACTGACCTGTTGTTGTGTTTAGTTATCTAATGTTGTGTTTACAGACCTGTTGTTGTGTTTAGTTATCTAATGTTGTGTTTACTGACCTGATGTTGTGTTTAGTTATGACCTGTTTGTTTTACAGACCTGTTGTTGTGTTTAGTTATCAAATGTTGTGTTTACTGACCTGATGTTGTGTTTACTGACCAGATGTTGTGTTTACTGACCTGATGTTGTGTTTACTGACCAGATGTTGTGTTTACTGACCTGATGTTGAGTTTACTGACCAGATGTTGTGTTGACTGACCTGATGTTGTGATTACTGACCAGATGTTGTGTTTACTGACCTGTTGTTGTGTTTAGTTATCAGTGATATGTTCACTGAAATGTGTTTATATAATTAATTTGTTTAGTAAAATACTTTTTCCTAATAAAGTCTTTGTTAAAATCAGTTTGTGGAAACGACAAAGAAACAAGTTGTGCGTCAGTGTATGTGTGTGTGTGTGTGTGTTCTCCTCTCGTGCTCAGCACACACAGCTGTGTCGTCCAATCACGCGTCAGCTCAAACAAACCATGTTTCCACACCTGTGTCTGCAGGTGACACGACAGCGATAACGAGGGTCAGACACGAGGCGCCCGTAACCCCGAACTGCTGCTGTGAGTGTGTGTGAGTGTGAGTGTGTGTGTGTGAGTGTGTGACGACCGCCATTACAAGGTCATCAGAGGTCATTGACCTCCAGCCGACCTCCATTTCACAGCTCGACCTCAGACTTGACGGGTGAATCCAGAGCAGCAGAAAATGGGGCGAGAAGTAAGAAGTGGGGCAGAGGAGAGGGAGGCGGAGTCTGTTGATGGAGCTGTCAATCAACACCTCAGCTTCTATTCAGGTCACTTTTGATTTGAACTGTTGATGTTTTTAACTTGTTTCACTGATACACAGTATTATAGTATTTATAGTAACATGAGCAGGTCTGTACACATTACGACCAGCAAGTACTGCATAAATAATACATACTGTGAAGATCTTCATCATCTTCATCTTCATCATCATCATCTTCATCTTCATCTTCCTCATCTTCCTCATCTTCCTAATCTTCATCTTCCTCATCCTCATCCTCATCCTCTTCATCTTCATCATCTTCATCATCTTCCTCATCATCATCTTCTTCTTCTTCTTCATCCTCATCCTCATCTTCCTAATCTTCATCTTCCTCATCCTCATCATCCTCATCTTCCTCATCTTCATCATCTTCATCTTCCTCATCCTCATCCTCATCATCATCTTCATCATCTTCTTCTTCTTCTTAATCATCATCTTCATCATCATCATCATCTCATCTTCATCATCTTCATCATCACCTACAGTTCAACTCTACCACAGCTGAACAATGAGTCATTACATAATGAATGTAGACATGAATACACATGACTAGACAGGGACATGAGTACACAATGACATTAGTAGACATGAGTCCACAAGGATATGAGTACACATGAGTACACTAGGACATGAGTACACATGAGTACACAAGGATATGAGTACACATGAGTACACAAGGATATGAGTACACATGAGTACACTAGGACATGAGTACACATGAGTACACAAGGATATGAGTACAATGAGTACACAAGGATATGAGTACACATGAGTACATGAGTACACAAGGACATGAGTACACATGAGTACACAAGGATATGAGTACACATGAGTACACAAGGACATGAGTACACATGAGTACAAAAGGACATGAGTACACATGAGTACACAAAGACATGAGTATACATGAGTACACATGAGTACAAAAGGACATGAGTACACATGAGACATGAGTACACATGAGTACACAAAGACATTAGTAGTACACATGAGTACAAAAGGACATGAGTACATACATGAGACAATAGTAGTACACATGAGTACACATGAGTACAAAAGACATGAGTATACATGCTTAGTACACATGAGTACACATGAGTACAAAAGGACATGAGTATACAGGGACATTAGTACACATGAGTACACATGAGTACAAAAGGACATGAGTATACAGGGACATTAGTACACATGAGTACACAAGGACATGATTACACAGGGACATTAGTACACATTAGTACACATGGGTACAAAAGGACATGAGTATACAGGGAAATGAGTACACATGAGTACAAAAGGACATGAGTATACAGGGACATAAGTACACATGAGTAAACAAAGACATGAGTACACATGAGTACACAAAGACATGAGTACACATGAGTACACATTAGTACACATGAGTACACAAATACATGAGTACACATGAGTACACATGAGTACACATGAGTACACATGAGTACACATAAGTACACAAGGACATGAGTACACATGAGTACACAAGGACATGAGTACACATGAGTACACAAGAGTACACAAGAGTACACAAGTACATGAGGTGGTTATGTGTGATGATGTCACTATGATGTCATCGATGCTTTACTGTATCGTCACGGCAACATGTTGCGTTCAAGTACATCAAGACGGGTCTTACCTTGGCAGCCATGATCATGGAGGACCCGCCGCGGACGCCCAGGATGGGGATGTGAGTCTGGGCGGAGATGAAGTCCAGGATCTGGGCGATGGCCTCCTGGTCGGTGTCGTCCCCGAACACCACGCCCTGCAGCCAGTGGTCGGTCATCAGGTCGCAGATGCTCTTGATGATGCTCTTGGGGTCCGTCTCATTCATGGTCAGCACCTCCACGTTGGGCGCCGTGTGCAGGAACTCGCCGCGCTCGCGGGCGCCGGCCAGCGCCACCTCGCTGGAGTTGCCCACCAGCACCACGGCGATGCTGAGCCCGCGCAGGAGGTTGGGCAGCGCCAGGTGGTGCGGCGGCAGCTGAGGGATGGGCACGAAGTGGGCGCCGGGGGCGGAGCCACCAGCGCCGCCGCCGCCGCCAACGCCGCCGCCTTTCTCTCGCCGCGCCTGACAGGCGGGCGGCAGGAGGAGCAGCAGCAGCAGCAGCAGGGTCGCCCGGGTCAGGAGCCGGGCCCGGTTCTGGTTCTGGTCCGGAGACCACGACGAGCCCGAGAGGGAGGAGCTGCGACGGCTGCTGGACATGATGGAGGAGCGTGAGAGGAGTACCTGGAGAGGCGGAGGAGAGGCCTGTCACCAAGTGTTTGACGGACGGGTCGACTTCACACAGAGTTACATAGAAGTACATCATGAGTCACATGATTATCTGCTGTCGCATGATTGGTTTAAAGTTTGAATATTAAATCTATCAAATTCATTTAAGATCAAATATATTTTTACACAGAGATTGATTTTCTTATTTCATTCTTTTACAAATAAATGATACAATTTCGATATTTTTAAATTCATATTCTTTTAAATTCAATATAAATGTTGGTATAATAGAGTCTCCAGACTCAACCAACAGAGCTCAGAGCTACTGATCAAAACATTTAAGTCCCGCCCATCATGACGATCATGTGACGACACAGAACTTTGATTTTTTTCAATAATTTAATTTAATTATTTCTATATTGAAATGTTTAATTATTTTTTTATATACAAAAAAATCTTGAATTTTATTTTAATTTAATACATTTTTTTTACACATACATTTTAAACTTCAAATTCCATGAGTTACTTCTACGTGGTCACATGATCAACTGTGAGTCGCATGATTGGCTGAAAGTTTGATCAGTAGCTCTGAGCTCTGTTGGTTTGGTCTGGAGACTCTATTATACCAACATTTATTTATTGAATTAAAAAAAATGTTGTACTAGAAAATCAAACTCTATGTGTAAATAAAATATCAAATAAAAAATATATATTAATATATAATAAATAAACATCTCAACATAGAAAAATCAAATTCAAAGATTGAAAAACAACAATTTAATGTTTAAAACATTTGATTCAAAGAACTTTCAAAGAAGGTTAAATTCCTTAAATATTCCGAAGACACGGAAAAACACAGTAGTTTCCAAACAATCACAAACACACAACTTCCTGCTCCACAAGTCGACAACGGCGCGTACGACGTGGAACACAATCTTAGACGAGTCGTCGACGAGTCACGTGATCGACTCTTGAAAGTGTGTGTGAAGACGCTGCATCTACATGATCAATGCTGAGTGTGTGTGTGTGTGTGTGTGTGTGTGTGTGTGTGTGTGTGTAGGCCTATTTTAATTGTTGCCATGGAAACAGAGTGCTGCCTGAGAAGTCCAGATTCAACGAGGGCATCTCTTCTCGGAGCTGCTTCACTTTCTTTCATGTGTATTGTGTCGCGGCGTCTTCCTGTCATTCCTCCCACTCTCCCCTCTTCCTCTTCCTCCACCTCTCCTCCTCCTCTCCTCCTCCTCTCTTCCTCCCTCTCTTCCTCCCCCCCCCACGCCTCCCTCCATCCTCCTGTAGAGCCCATTAACACGAGGACCTGTAATTACTGACTCGTGCGATTATCTTCGTCCTGTCATCTGCTCGTCTTCCTGTCAGCGTCACAATGAGAGGCTCCGCAACGGTCCCAGCTACCCGGGGTTCCTGCCCACAAACGCTTGCATCTCGCCGTCCGCCCACCTCAAGACAACAAAGCATCAACATTTCGACTCGAAAGACTCGTCAGCCTTCACCCGTGAGTCACGACTCACTGATGACTTTTATATGTGTGGGGGGTGTTGGCGTCCACTAGAGGGCAGTGTGTGTGTGCAGGTGTGTGTGTGTGTGTGTGTGTGTGTGTGTGTGTGTGTGTGTGTGTGTGCGTGTGTGGGGGTGCATGCGCATGTGTGTGTGCAAGTGTGTTTGCGTCTGTTTGCGTGTGTGTGTGTGTGTGTGTGTGTATTTCTGTGTGCAAGTGTTTGTGTGTGTCTGTAAGTAAGTAAGTAAGTAAGTTAGTAATTATTATTTGTATAGCGCTTTTCCAGACCAGGGTCACAAAGCGCTTAAACAATCAAAACAATATTCAATAAAGTATATACTTTAAAGGTCAAGATAAAACTGATAACACAACAGGAGTTCCAGAACATCAAGGAAAAGCCTGAACAAATAGAAACGTCTTAAGATGTTTCTTAAAGGAGTCAGTACATCATCAAACACAGAGATCGTTCCAAAGCTTAGGAGCAACAGTCTGGAAGGATTTCTCTCCTCTGGTCCTGAACCGTGTTCAGGAACCATCAGTAGATTCTGATCCACAGACCTCAGAGCCCGAGCTGGGGTGTAAGTCTGGATCAGATCACTGATGGAAGGTCTGACCATGAATAGATCTGAAAGTAAGAACCAGAATTTTAAAGTTGATCCTGAAAGAAACTGGAAGCCAGTGAAGAGTTTTAAGGAGAAATGTGAGTTCTTCTACTAGAGCGGCTCAGAATTCTGGCTGCAGAGTTTTGTATCAACTGCAGGCGAGAGATCCTTCTTGTTAACTTGAAAACAAACTGTTACAATAGTCCAGACGAGAAGAAACAAACGCATGGATTATAAGATCCAGATCATGTTCCGACAACATTTTCCTAAGTTTAGAGATTTTTCTCAGTTGAAGGAAACAGTGTATATGTGGGTGCGTGTCTGTGTGCAAGTGTGTGTGTGTGTATCTGTGTGAAAGTGTGTGTGTGTTTGGGGTGTGTATCTGTGTGAAAGTGTGTGTGTATTTCTGTGTGCAAGTGTGTGTGTGTCTGTGTGCATCTGTGTGCAAGTGTGTGTGTATCTGTGTAAGTGTGTGTACATGTGGGTGTGTATGTGTGTGGAAGTGTGTGTGTATATGTGTGCAAGTGTGTGTATATGTGTGCAAGTGTGTGTGTGTATCTGTGTGCAAGTGTGTGTATATGTGTGCAAGTGTGTGTATATGTGTGCAAGTGTGTGTGTGTATCTGTGTAAGTGTGTGTATATGTGTGAAGTGTGTGTAATGTGTCAGTGTGTGTGTAAGGAGTGTGTGTAGGGGTGTATCTGTGATGACTTTTATATGTGGGGGGATGTTGGCGTCCACTAGAGGGCAGTGAAGAGCCAATGAAGCCTGACGGCCTCCAGTTAAATTTTCTTTTGTTGTTTTTTAGTAAATTTGATCAGTAGCTCTGAGCTCTGTTGGTCATGTCTGGTGACTCTATTACACCCACATGTATATTGAATTTAAAAGACCAAGTTTAATTTTGACATTTTTCCTTTATTGGAAACACAAAAGTGAAGCTTTTAAAATGAAAATAAAATAAATAGAATCTTCATTTTTAAAAAGACATGATGTTAAAAAATCGTTTCAACTTTTGACTTCGTTCAACATCTGAAGACGCGACTCCTTCGTTCTTCTGCTCGAGAGACAAACGTGGGACGATCGACTCATAATCTGCAGCAGGTGAGGACGAGTGAGGGGGAGTCAAAGCTGCTCCTGTCAATCATCTCCCCTCCTCAGAACCTGCTTCGTCTGGTCCTCGAGTCTGTGCTTTTAATCTCCACGTCTTCGTCAAATAAACCTGGTTCATGGATCCACGCTTCAGATCCAGAGACGTTCCTGAAGATCCACGTTAAACAAACGCTCCAGTCAAGCTCTCGCCTCCTCACCCCCTCACCCCCCTTCCTCACCCTCCTCACCCCCCTCCTCATCCCCCTCCTCACCCCCCTCCACACCCCCATCCTCCTCACCCGCCGGGACCCGACCGGGCCGGAGCGGGTCGCGGCGCTGCATGCTGATGAGACATGACATGAGCTGGACCAGGACCTGCAGGACACCAGCGAGGACGGAGGTGTAATGTGATGAATATTCATGAGGGAGGAGGAGGAAGGTTCCGGTGTTTGGACCCTCGTGTACGACGGGTTCTTGTGTTTGGACCCTCGTCCGTACGACGGGTTCTTATGTTTGGACCCTCGTCCGTACGACGGGTTCCTGTGTTTGGACCCTCATCCGTACGACGGGTTCCGGTGTTTGGACCCTCGTCCGTACGACGGGTTCTGGTGTTTGGACCCTCGTCCGTACGACGGGTTCTTATGTTTGGACCCTCATCCGTACGACGGGTTCTTGTGTTTGGACCCTCGTGTACGACGGGTTCTGGTGTTTGGACCCTCGTCCGTACGAAGGGTTGTTATGTTTGGACCCTCGTCCGTACTACGGGTTCCTGTGTTTGGACCCTCGTCCGTACTACGGGTTCCTGTGTTTGGACCCTCGTCCGTACGACGGGTTCCTGTGTTTGGACCCTCGTGTACGACGGGTTCTTATGTTTGGACCCTCGTGTATGACGGGTTCTTATGTTTGGACCCTCGTGTACGACGGGTTCTTGTGTTTGGACCCTCGTCCGTACGACGGGTTCCTGTGTTTGGACCCTCGTGTACGACGGGTTCTTATGTTTGGACCCTCGTGTATGACGGGTTCTGGTGTTTGGACCCTCGTCCGTACGATGGGTTCTTATGTTTGGACCCTCGTGTACGACGGGTTCCTGTGTTTGGACCCTCGTGTACGACGGGTTCTTGTGTTTGGACCCTCGTGTACGACGGGTTCTTGTGTTTGGACCCTCGTCCGTACGACGGGTTCTTGTGTTTGGACCCTTGTGTACGACGGGTTCTTGTGTTTGGACCCTCGTGTACGACGGGTTCTTGTGTTTGGACCCTCGTCCGTACGACGGGTTCCTGTGTTTGGACCCTCGTGTACGACGGGTTCTTGTGTTTGGACCCTCGTGTACAACGGGTTCCTGTGTTTGGACCCTCGTCCGTACGATGGGTTCCTGTGTTTGGACCCTCGTGTATGACGGGTTCCTGTGTTTGGACCCTCGTCAGTACGACGGGTTCCTGTGTTTGGACCTTCGTCCGTACGACGGGTTCCTGTGTTTGGACCCTCGTCCGTACGACGGGTTCCTGTGTTTGGACCTTCGTTCGTAAGACGGGTTCCTGTGTTTGGACCCTTGTGTATGACGGGTTCCTGTGTTTGGAACCTCGTCCGTACGACGGGTTCCTGTGTTTGGACCTTCATCCGTAGAAGGGATTCCTGTGTTTGGAACCTCGTCCGTACGACGGGTTCCTGTGTTTGGACCTTCGTCCGTACGACGGGTTCCTGTGTTTGGACCCTCGTCCGTACGACGGGTTCCTGTGTTTGGACCTTCGTCCGTACGACGGGTTCCTGTGTTTGGACCCTCGTCCGTACGACGGGTTCCTGTGTTTGGACCTTCGTCCATACGACGGGTTCCTGTGTTTGGACCCTCGTCCGTACGACGGGTTCCTGTGTTTGGACCTTCGTCCGTACGACGGGTTCCTGTGTTTGGACCCTCGTCCGTACGACGGGTTCCTGTGTTTGGACCTTCGTCCGTACGACGGGTTCCTGTGTTTGGACCCTCGTCCGTACGACGGGTTCCTGTGTTTGGACCCTCGTCCGTACGACGGGTTCTTATGTTTGGACCCTCGTCCGTACGACGGGTTCCTGTGTTTGGACCCTCGTCCGTACGACGGGTTCTTATGTTTGGAACCTCGTCCGTACGACGGGTTCCTGTGTTTGGACCCTCGTCCGTACGACGGGTTCCTGTGTTTGGACCCTCATCCGTACGACGGGTTCTTATGTTTGGAACCTCGTCCGTACGACGGGTTCCTGTGTTTGGACCCTCGTCCGTACGACGGGTTCCTGTGTTTGGACCTTCGTCCGTACGACGGGTTCCTGTGTTTGGACCCTCGTCCGTACGACGGGTTCCTGTGTTTGGACCCTCGTCCGTACGACGGGTTCTTATGTTTGGACCCTCGTCCGTACGACGGGTTCCTGTGTTTGGATCCTCGTCCGTACGATGGGTTCCTGTGTTTGGACCCTCGTCCGTACGACGGGTTCCTGTGTTTGGACCCTCGTCCGTACGACGGGTTCTTATGTTTGGACCCTCGTCCGTACGACGGGTTCCTGTGTTTGGATCCTCGTCCGTACGATGGGTTCCTGTGTTTGGATCCTCGTCCGTACGACGGGTTCCTGTGTTTGGACCCTCGTCCGTACGACGGGTTCCTGTGTTTGGACCCTCGTCCGTACGACGGGTTCTTGTGTTTGGACCCTCGTGTACGACGGGTTCTGGTGTTTGGACCCTCGTCCGTACGAAGGGTTGTTATGTTTGGACCCTCGTCCGTACTACGGGTTCCTGTGTTTGGACCCTCGTCCGTACTACGGGTTCCTGTGTTTGGACCCTCGTCCGTACGACGGGTTCCTGTGTTTGGACCCTCGTGTACGACGGGTTCTTATGTTTGGACCCTCGTGTATGACGGGTTCTTATGTTTGGACCCTCGTGTACGACGGGTTCTTGTGTTTGGACCCTCGTCCGTACGACGGGTTCCTGTGTTTGGACCCTCGTGTACGACGGGTTCTTATGTTTGGACCCTCGTGTATGACGGGTTCTGGTGTTTGGACCCTCCGTACGATGGGTTCTTATGTTTGGACGGGTGGGGGGGGTTCCGTGTTTGGACCCTCGTTACGACGGGTTCTTGTGTTTGGACCCTCGGTCGGGTCTGTGTTTGGACCTCGTCCGTACGACGGGTTCTTGTGTTTGGACCCTCGTGTACGACGGGTTCTTGTGTTTGGACCCTCGTCCGTACGACGGGTTCTTGTGTTTGGACCCTCGTCGGACCGGGGTTCCTGTGTTTGGACCCTCGTGTACGACGGGTTCTTGTGTTTGGACCCTCGTGTCACGGGGTTCCTGTGTTTGGACCCTCGTCCGTACGACGGGTTCCTGTGTTTGGACCCTCGTGGATGACGGGGTTCCTGTGTTTGGACCCTCGTCAGTACGACGGGTTCCTGTGTTTGGACCTTCGTCCGTACGACGGGTTCCTGTGTTTGGACCCTCGTCCGTACGACGGGTTCCTGTGTTTGGACCTTCGTCGTAAGACGGGTTCCTGTGTTTGGACCCTTGTCGTATGACGGGTTCCTGTGTTTGGAACCTCGTCCGTACGACGGGTTCCTGTCTGGTTTGGACCCTCGTCCGTACGACGGGTTCCTGTGTTTGGACCTTGGACGGGGGTTCCTGTGTTTGACCCTCGTCCGTACGACGGGTTCCTGTGTTTGGACCTTCGTCCGTACGACGGGTTCCTGTGTTTGGACCCTCGTCCGTACGACGGGTTCCTGTGTTTGGACCTTCGTCCGTACGACGGGTTCCTGTGTTTGGACCCTCGTCCGTACGACGGGTTCCTGTGTTTGGACCTTCGTCCGTACGACGGGTTCCTGTGTTTGGACCCTCGTCCGTACGACGGGTTCCTGTGTTTGGACCCTCGTCCGTACGACGGGTTCCTGTGTTTGGACCCTCGTCCGTGCGACGGGGGTTCCTGTGTTTGGACCCTCGCCCTCGTCCGTACGACGGGCTTCCTGTGTTTGGACCTTCGTCCGTACGACGGGTTCTTGTGTTTGGACCCTTCCGTACGACGGGTTCTTGTTTGGACCCTCCGTCCGTGTTTGGACCCTCGTGCGGGTTCTTGTGTTTGGACCCTCGTCCGTACGACGGGTTCCTGTGTTTGGACCCTCGTCCGTACGACGGGTTCCTGTGTTTGGACCTTCGTCCGTACGACGGGTTCCTGTGTTTGGACCCTCGTCCGTACGACGGGTTCCTGTGTTTGGACCCTCGTCCGTACGACGGGTTCTTATGTTTGGACCTCGTCCGTCTGCCTCGTCCGCCGGGTTCCTGTGTTTGGACCCTCGTCCGTACGACGGGTTCCTGTGTTTGGACCCTCGTCCGTACGACGGGTTCTTATGTTTGGACCCTCGTCCGTACGACGGGTTCCTGTGTTTGGACCCTCGTCCGTACGACGGGTTCCTGTGTTTGGACCCTCGTCCGTACGACGGGTTCCTGTGTTTGGACCCTCGTCCGTACGACGGGTTCCTGTGTTTGGACCCTCGTCCGTACGACGGGTTCCTGTGTTTGGACCCTCGTCCGTACGACGGGTTCCTGTGTTTGGACCCTCGTCCGTACGACGGGTTCCTGTGTTTGGACCCTCGTCCGTACGACGGGTTCCTGTGTTTGGACCCTCGTCCGTACGACGGGTTCCTGTGTTTGGACCCTCGTCCGTACGACGGGTTCCTGTGTTTGGACCCTCGTCCGTACGACGGGTTCCTGTGTTTGGACCCTCGTCCGTACGGGTTCTTAGCCTGTGTTTGGACCCTCGTCCGTACGACGGGTTCCTGTGTTTGGACCTTCGTCCGTACGACGGGTTCCTGTGTTTGGACCCTCGTCCGTACGACGGGTTCCTGTGTTTGGACCCTCGTCCGTACGACGGGTTCCTGTGTTTGGACCCTCGTCCGTACGACGGGTTCCTGTGTTTGGACCCTCGTCCGTACGACGGGTTCCTGTGTTTGGACCCTCGTCCGTACGACGGGTTCCTGTGTTTGGACCCTCGTCCGTACGACGGGTTCCTGTGTTTGGACCCTCGTCCGTACGACGGGTTCCTGTGTTTGGACCCTCGTCCGTACGACGGGTTCCTGTGTTTGGACCCTCGTCCGTACGACGGGTTCCTGTGTTTGGACCCTCGTCCGTACGACGGGTTCCTGTGTTTGGACCCTCGTCCGTACGACGGGTTCCTGTGTTTGGACCCTCGTCCGTACGACGGGTTCCTGTGTTTGGACCCTCGTCCGTACGACGGGGTTCCTGTGTTTGGACCCTCGTCCGTACGACGGGTTCCTGTGTTTGGACCCTCCGTAGACGGGTCTTGTCCGTACGACGGGTTCCTGTGTTTGGACCCTCGTCCGTACGACGGGTTCCTGTGTTTGGACCCCTGGTACGACGGGTTCCTGTGTTTGGACCCTTGTACGTACGACGGGTTCCTGTGTTTGGACCCTCGTCTGTACGACGGGTTCCTGTGTTTGGACCCTCGTGGCCGGTTCCTGTGTTTGGACCCTCGTCCGTACGACGGGTTCTTGTGTTTGGACCCTCGTCCGTACGACGGGTTCCTGTGTTTGGACCCTCGTCCGTACGACGGGTTCCTGTGTTTGGACCCTCGTCCGTACGACGGGTTCCTGTGTTTGGACCCTCGTCCGTACAACGGGTTCCCGTTCTGGTTCTATTCTTATCGCTCTGACCCACAACCACAGCTTATGATACAAGCGTTGCCGTGGCAACAACAGGACCAGGATTGAAATACAGACATAAATAAATATAACTCTGGATAATTACTGTAGTTACTGTGTGTGATTAACCTTTAATGACAGGTGTGTGTGTGTGTGTGTGTCTGTGTGCAAGTTGTATATCTGTGTGCAAGTGTGTGTGTTTATCTGTGTGCAAGTGTATGTGTGTGTGTGTGTGTGTATATGTGTGTGTTTTGCCAAAACCAACAATAAAATCATTGAAACTCTTTTAGTCAACGTTAACATTGAAGTAGTTTTTCTGACGATTGTCGAAACATCAAGTTATTGTGTGTTTGGATCCTAAAGGTTCCAGAAGTTTGAGGTCAGAGGTCAAGTGTTCCTGAAAGAGACGCAGGATCGAGAACTAATCTCTGCAGGAATCACAGGTTTCAGAGTAAATGGCTCAGAAATGGCTGCGGCCCGACAGCAGCGCCGTGATTTAGACCCTCTGGCCCGCGTCCCGGGTCTTTAACGGGCCATACATCAGGGCCGGGTGGGACGCCACCCCGCCGCCCCCCCAGCTGCCCCCCCTCGACCCCGGCGCTCCAATTAAAAGTCCTCACGTTTGTGTGTAGCCTGCCAGACCAGACTCAGGGCCCACGAACACTCGACTGATGAGAGTCTGAAAGTTCACTGTCGACCTGCTGCTCTGTTGCCACGGTAACCAGCCCTTTGTCTCACAACGCGTGCGAATACCGGACCGGTCCAGGACGGTTCTGGTCCGGCCCGTGTGCCAACAACTGTAATCAGAGTAATTGTGTAGCAGCTTCCACAGATTAGTGTCGCAATAATCTCTCCACCTCCAGCGTTATTTTTGGATTCTCTTGTTGGATTAGTAGGTGTGCGACTGTTGTCGTCCACGTGTGTGTTCATCTGTGTGTTGACATGTGTGTGTTCGCATGTGTGTGTTCATATGTGTGTGTTCGCATGTGTGTGTTAACATCTGTGTGTGTTAACATCTGTGTGTTCGCATGTGTGTGTTAACATGTGTGTGTTCACGTGTGTGTGTTCATCTGTGTGTTGACATGTGTGTGTTCGCATGTGTGTGTTCATATGTGTGTGTTCGCATGTGTGTGTTAACATGTGTGTGTTCGCATGTGTGTGTTAACATGTGTGTGTTCGCATGTGTGTGTTAACATGTGTGTGTTCACGTGTGTGTGTTCGCATGTGTGTGTTCGCATGTGTGTGTTCATATGTGTGTGTTCGCATGTGTGTGTTAACATCTGTGTGTTCGCATGTGTGTGTTAACATGTGTGTGTTCACGTGTGTGTGTTCATCTGTGTGTTGTGTGTGTGTTCGCATGTGTGTGTTCATATGTGTGTGTTCGCATGTGTGTGTTAACATCTGTGTGTTCGCATGTGTGTGTTAACATGTGTGTGTTCACGTGTGTGTGTTCGCATGTGTGTGTGTTCGCATGTGTGTGTGTTCGCATGTGTGTGTCCATATGTGTGTGTTCGCATGTGTGTGTTAACATGTGTGTGTTCACATGTGTGTGTTCGCATGTGTGTGTTAACATGTGTGTGTTAACATGTGTGTGTTCACGTGTGTGTGTTCGCACGTGTGTGTTAACATGTGTGTGTTCACGTGTGTGTGTTCGCATGTGTGTGTTCACGTGTGTGTGTGTTCGCATGTGTGTGTTCGCATGTGTGTGTCCATATGTGTGTGTTCGCATGTGTGTGTTAACATGTGTGTGTTCACGTGTGTGTGTTCGCATGTGTGTGTTCATATGTGTGTGTTCGCATGTGTGTGTCCATATGTGTGTGTTCGCATGTGTGTGTTCATATGTATGTGTTCATATGTGTGTGTTCAGTATGTGTGTTTTTGCATGTGTGTGTTCGCATGTGTGTGTTCATATGTGTGTGTTCATATGTGTGTGTTCATATGTGTGTGTTTGCATGTGTGTGTTCGCATGTGTGTTTTCGCATGAGTGTGTGTTCGCATGTGTGTGTGTTTGCATGTGTGTGTTTACATGTGTGTGTTCACGCATGTGTGTGTTCGCATGTGTGTGTTCGCATGAGTGTGTGTTCACGTCTGTGTGTGTTTGCATGTATGTGTGTTCGCATGTGTGTGTTCGCATGTGTGTGTGTTCGCATGTGTGTGTGTTCACATATGTGTGTGTTCACGTGTGTGTGTGTTTGCATGTGTGTGTTCGCATCTGTGTGTTCACATGTGTGTGTTTGCATGTGTGTGTGTTCGCATCTGTGTGTTCACATGTGTGTGTTTGCATGTGTGTGTTCGCATCTGTGTGTTCACATGTGTGTGTTTGCATGTGTGTGTGTTCGCATGTGTGTGTTTGCATGTGTGTGTTCACATGTGTGTGTGTGTGTTCGCATGTGTGTGTGTTCACATGTGTGTGTTTGTTCGCATGTGTGTGTTCACATGTGTGTGTATTGTGGGTCTAACAGTCGCCAACAAGTGACTGTGACTCAACAACTTGACGACTCACTGGAGTTGATTCCTTCAGGTTCACGAGTCATGAGTCAGAACCTCGAGATGAAAACATGAATATTTCAGCGTCTGATAGTATCAGGTCCATGAACTAAAATACTGCAGTGACATGAAGAGACCGAACCAGAGTCAGCAGCACTTAGAGCTTCTTGATGAATCATTTATCGTGAGTACACATCAATACTATGATGGCAAAACAAATATATCACCATACCTTCTACGATACATTCTTTGATACATGTATCATGATATGTTCTTTGAAACATGTATCACAACATGTTCTTTGAAACATCTTTCATGATATGTTCTTTGAAACATGTATCATGATATGTTCTTTGAAACATGTATCACAACATGTTCTTTGAAACATCTATCATGATATGTTCTTTGAAACGTGTATCAAGATATGTTCTTTGAGACATGTATCACAGTATGTTCTTTAAAACATGTATCACGATATGTTCTTTGAAACATGTATCACGATTTGTTCTTTGAAACATGTATCACGATACCTTCTACGATTACATGTATCACGGTATGTTCTTTAAAACATGTATCACGATATGTTCATTGAAACATGTATCACGATTTGTTCTTTGAAACATGTATCATGATACCTTCATGTATCATGATCTGTTCTTTGAAACATGTATCACGATATGTTCTTTAAAACATGTATCACGATCTGTTCTTTGAAACATGTATCACGATATGTTCTTTAAAACATGTATCACGATATGTTCTTTAAAACATGTATCACGATCTGTTCTTTGAAACATGTATCACGATATGTTCTTTAAAACATGTATCACGATATGTTCTTTGAAACATGTATCACGATATGTTCTTTAAAACATGTATCACGATATGTTCTTTTATTCTTTAAAACATGTATCACGATCTGTTCTTTGAAACATGTATCACGATATGTTCTTTGAAACATGTATCACAATATGTTCTTTAAAACATGTATCACGATATGTTCTTTAAAACATGTATCACGATCTGTTCTTTGAAACATGTATCACGATATGTTCTTTGAAACATGTATCAAAAAGATTTTTGAAACATGTATCACGATATGTTCTTTGAAACATGTATCACGATATGTTCTTTAAAACATGTATCACGATATGTTCTTTAAAACATGTATCACGATCTGTTCTTTGAAACACGTATCACGTGTGTTCTTTAAAACATGTATCACGATATGTTCTTTAAAACATGTATAACAATATTCCACGATTATTCGGGATCGTTCTTTAATACTCGTGTAAACGTTCACCTGACGGTCCAGATGTGGCCCCCGGGCCTCGAGGGGAACTGAACACACTAAGCATTGACATCAAGTCTCACTTCAGGATCTTAAAGTTCGACACGTGAGGAATGATTCACTTCTCAATATTGATTGACAGGTTTCATTGTGTTGCTAATTTTACACGTGTCACATCCCATCAGGTGAATCTGCTTCCGGGTCGCGACCCTCACCGCGGGGGGGAAGTTGCATCAGCGACGCACACACCAGCCATTGCTGCTCATGAGCATCACACAGGCTGCTGAGCGGCGATGATGAGGATGATGACGGTGAGACCCCCCACAGGTGTAATGACATCTCACACACCAGCACACACACAGTCTACACAACACAAAACTAACTCCCTAAATCACTGCTACACACAAATAACACTTCGTATCACAACAAGCGAATACACACAGTAGTAGAAGCAAATACACATGTATCAGCATCAGTGAAACGCACAACTACACACTCGGAAAAACTGCACACGAGTGAAAACGCATAACAAATCACCAACAATAAGTACAACACACTAGTAAAAGTACACACTCGAAAACACATGAATGCCACACTTTAATGACAACAGGTAACTACACCTTTGTGGAACACACAACTAGCACTTTGTCGAGCACTCAATTACACACTAGTAGAAACACAACATAATAGTGTAATCACACAATAAAACATGTCTACACACTTGTGAAAACAAACAACTACAAACTCTTGAAAAATACAACTACACACTCGTGAAAACAACACACATGTTGAACTGCACACAAGAGTCAGTTAAGAACCAGCGACACCTGGTGTTGACCTTCTGTGACCTTTCACTGAAGTTAGTGCATCGTTCACATGACCTCAACATCTCTGCTGTAGGACGACCCAGAGGAGCCCATACCCAGTGATGCAGTTTATCTTCATCTTCATCTTCATCATCTTCATCTTCATCTTCATCATCTTCATCATCATCATCATCATCTTCATCTTCATCTTCATCTTCATCATCTTCATCTTCATCATCTTCATCATCTTCATCATCTTCATCATCATCATCATCTTCATCATTTTCATCATCTTCATCTTCATCTTCATCATCTTCATTATCATCATCTTCATCTTCATCTTCATCTTCATCATCTTCATTATCATCATCTTCATCTTCATCATCACCATCATCTTTTTCATCATTTTCATCATCTTCATCTTCATCATCATCATCATCATCATCTTTTTCCTCATTTTCATCTTCATCTTCATCTTCATCATCACCATCATCTTTTTCATCATTTTCATCATCTTCATCTTCTTCATCATCATCATCATCTTCATCATCATCATCATCTTTTTCATCATTTTCATCTTCATCTTCATCATCATCTTTATCAACATCATCATCATCATCATCATCATCATCTTCTTCATCATCATCTAAATCATCATCATCATCATCATCATCTTCTTTATCATCATCATCTTCTTCATAATTTTTAATCATTTTCCTCATCTTCATCATCATCATCTTCATCATCATCATTTTCATCATCACCATCATCATCATCTTCTTCATCATCATCATCATCATCATCATCATCTTCTTCATCATCATTTTCATCATCACCATCATCATCATCATCATCATCTTCTTCATCATCATCACCATCATCATCATCATCTTCTTCATCATCATCATCTCCTTCATCTTCATCATCATCATCATCATCTTCTTCATCATCATCATCATCATCTTCATCTGTTGCTCCTCTGATGTTCAGACTGGTCACATGACCTCCAGAGATGTTCTGGTTCTCCTGGGATGATGTCAGTTGTTGTTGCTCGACACGCTGAGACATGAATAAGAGATTCTGGACCATGAATGTATTCATGACATCATCATGACCTGCTCAGCTCACGATGATGTCATAAATGTATTCATGACATCATCGTGAGCTGAGCAGGTCACTGGAGTTGAAACTGGACTGAGTCATCACAACCTCTTCTACTTCCTGGTTCACCTGCTCCAGGTGATCGGAGATGATCTGCTGATCGTTGCTCCTGGACTCACAACAACAACAACAACAACAACAACAACAACAACAACAACAACAACAACATCTCCTCCAGCACTGAAGTCCTGATCATTAGAGTCACAGTAAACAAACAAACAAACGTGGTGACCCCGGCAGCGTTCCACTTGTGTTTGAGCCCCTCACTGGTCTGAGAGCCCACTGTGTCTGGTGAGGCAACGACATGAAGAAGAGCATGATGGTCCTCCAGAGACCTTCTCACCCCTCAACACACTATAGTTACACAATAACATGGTTAAACCCACATCTACACACTATTATTTAGTCGATATACACAACTAACACTGGTTAAAACCCACATCTACACACCATTATAGTCGATATACACAACTAACACTGGTTAAAACCCACATCTACACACCATTATAGTCGATATACACAACTAACACTGGTTAAAACCCTAACACCATTATAGTCGATATACACAACTAACACTGGTTAAAACCCACATCTACACACCATTATAGTCCATATACACAACTAACACTGGTGAAAACACACACCTACACACCATTATAGTCCATATACACAACTAACACTGGTGAAAACACACCCACAAACCATCTACACACCATTATAGTCGATATACACACCTAACACGTGGTTAAAACCTACATTATAGTCGATATACACAACTAACATGGTCCCCCCCCCCCCCCCCCCCCCCCCCCCCCCCCCCCCCCCCCCCCCCCCCCCCCCCCCCCCCCCCCCCCCCCCCCCCCCACACCCCACCAACACCACAAAAAAAAAAAAAAACCCCCACAAAAAAAAAAAAAAAAAAAAAAAAAAAAAAAAAAAAAAAACACCTACACACCATTATAGTCGATAACACAACTAACACTGTTAAAACCCACATACCTACACACCATTATAGTCCATATACACAACTAACACTGGTGAAAACACACACCTACACACCATTATAGTCGATATACACAACTAACACTGGTTAAAACCCACACCTACACACCATTATAGTCGATATACACAACTAACACTGGTTAAAACCCACATCTACCCACCATTATAGTCGATATACACAACTAACACTGGTTAAAACACACACCTACACACCATTATAGTCGATATACACAACTAACACTGGTGAGCCATGAACACAATAGTGAAAATAGATAAACACACTAGTATAAACCAACAACAACACACTAGTAAAAACACATCAACACACTAGTATAAACAAACAACAACAGAATAGTATAAACAACACACTAGTACGACCACACAACAACACACTAGTCTAAACAAACATCAACACACTAGTATAAACAAACAACAACACACTAGTAGGACCTCACAACAACCCACTGGTATAAACAAACATCAACACACTAGTAAGGTAAGGTAAGGTAAAACTTTATAAAGAAAGAACAACACACTAGTACAACCACACAACAACACACTAGTATAAACATACAACAACACACTAGTACAACCACACAACAACCTACTAGTATAAACAAACAACAACACACTACTACGACCACACAACAACACACTAGTATAAACAAACAACAACACACTAGTAAAAACACATCAACACAATAGTATAAACAAACATCAACACACAACTATAAACAAACTTCAACACACTAGTATAAACAAACATCAACACACTAGTACGACCACTCAACAACACACTAGTATAAACAAACATCAACACACTAGTATAAAAAACAACAACACTAGTATAAACAAACATCAAAAAACTAGTATAAACAAACATCAACACACTAGTATAAGCAAACATCAACACACTAGTATAAGCAAACATCAAAAGACTAGTATAAACAAACATCAACACACTAGTATAAACAAACATCAACACACTAGTATAAACAAACATCAACACACTAGTATAAACAAACATCAACACACTAGTATAAACAAACATCAACACACTAGTATAAACAAACATCAACACACTAGTATAAACAAACATCAACACACTAGTATAAACAAACATCAACACACTAGTATAAACAAACATCAACACGCTAGTTAAACAAACATCAACACGCTAGTATAAACAAACATCAACACGCTAGTATAAACAAACATCAACACGCTAGTATAAACAAACATCAACACACTAGTATAAACAAACATCAACACACTAGTATAAACAAACATCAACACACTAGTATAAGCAAACATCAACACACTAGTATAAACAAACATCAACACACTAGTATAAACAAACATCAACACACTAGTATAAACAAACATCGACACACTAGTATAAACAAACATCAACACACTAGTATAAACAAACATCAACACATTAGTATAAACAAACATCAACACGCTAGTATAAGCAAACATCGACACACTAGTATAAACAAACATCGACACACTAGTATAAACAAACATCAACACACTAGTATAAACAAACATCAACACACTAGTATAAACAAACATCAACACTCTAGTATAAACAAACATCGACACACTAGTATAAACAAACATCAACACACTAGTATAAACAAACATCAACACTCTAGTATAAACAAACATCAACACACTAGTACGACCACACAACAACACACTAGTATAAACAAACATCAACACACTAGTACGACCACACAACAACACATTAGTATAAACAAACATCAACACACTAGTACGACCACACAACAACACATTAGTACAAACAAACATCAACACACTAGTATAAACAAACATCAACACACTAGTACGACCACACATCAACACACTAGTATAAACAAACATCAACACACTAGTACGACCACACATCAACACACTAGTATAAACAAACATCAACACACTAGTACGACCACACATCAACACACTAGTATAAACAAACATCAACACACTAGTACGACCACACATCAACACACTAGTATAAACAAACATCAACACACTAGTACGACCACACATCAACACACTAGTATAAACAAACATCAACACACTAGTACGACCACACATCAACACACTAGTATAAACAAACATCAACACACTAGTATAAACAAACATCAACACACTAGTATAAACAAACATCAACACACTAGTATAAACAAACATCAACACACTAGTACGACCACAACATCAACACACTAGTATAAACAAACATCAACACACTAGTATAAACAAACATCAACACACTAGTATAAACAAACATCAACACACTAGTACGACCACACATCAACACACTAGTATAAACAAACATCAACACACTAGTATAAACAAACATCAACACACTAGTATAAACAAACATCAACACACTAGTACGACCACACATCAACACACTAGTATAAACAAACATCAACACACTAGTATAAACAAACATCAACACACTAGTACGACCACACATCAACACACTAGTACGACCAAACATCAACACACTAGTATAAACAAACATCAATACACACTAGTATGAACAAACATCAACACACTAGTATAAACAAACATCAACACACTAGTACGACCACACATCAACACACTAGTATAAACAAACATCAACACACTAGTACGACCACACATCAACACACTAGTATAAACAAACATCAACACACTAGTATAAACACACATCAACACACTAGTATAAACAAACATCAACACACTAGTACGACCACACATCAACACACTAGTATAAACAAACATCAACACACTAGTATAAACAAACATCAACACACTAGTACGACCACACATCAACACACTAGTATAAACAAACATCAACACACTAGTATAAACAAACATCAACACACTAGTATAAACAAACATCAACACACTAGTACGACCACACATCAACACACTAGTATAAACAAACATCAACACACTAGTATAAACAAACATCAACACACTAGTATAAACAAACATCAACACACTAGTACGACGACACAACAACCAACAACAAGCCTCTCCACAGCAACAACTGAAGCGGTTGTTACGCAACACATGACATGCTGTCGTGTGATTGGCTCAATGTCCGGAAACATTTTGTCATTTTCACACCAACAACAACAGTTTGAGTCGTGAAGTTGAGAACAAACCAGAGTCGAGAAGATAATTCTCTGAACAGATTCACTGTTGCAAGTAATTTATATTTGTAGATCTTTCCAGACCAGGGTCACAAATCACTTAAACAATCCAAACAATACTCAATAAAATATATACTTTCTATAAGGTCAAGATAAAACTGAGACCAAGACAAGAGTCTCAAGGAATCAAGGAAAAGCTCAAATAAAAGTGTCTTGAGATGTTTCTTGAAGGAGTCAGTAGATCATCAAACACAGATGTTTCTTGAAGGAGTCAGTAGATCATCAAACACAGATGTTTCTTGAAGGAGTCAGTAGATCATCAAACACAGATGTTTCTTGAAGGAGTCAGTAGATCATCAAACACAGATGTTTCTTGAAGGAGTCAGTAGATCATCAAACACAGATGTTTCTTAAAGGAGTCAGTAGATCATCAAACACAGATGTTTCTTGAAGGAGTCAGTAGATCATCAAACACAGATGTTTCTTGAAGGAGTCAGTAGATCATCAAACACAGATATTTCTTGAAGGAGTCAGTAGATCATCAAACACAGATGTTTCTTAGAGGAGTCAGTAGATCATCAAACACACATGTTTCTTGAAGGAGTCAGTAGATCATCAAACACAGATGTTTCTTGAAGGAGTCAGTAGATCATCAAACACAGATGTTTCTTGAAGGAGTCAGTAGATCATCAAACACAGATGTTTCTTGAAGGAGTCAGTAGATCATCAAACACAGATGTTTCTTGAAGGAGTCAGTAGATCATCAAACACAGATGTTTCTTGAAGGAGTCAGTAGATCATCAAACACAGATGTTTCTTGAAGGAGTCAGTAGATCATCAAACACAGATGTTTCTTGAAGGAGTCAGTAGATCATCAAACACAGATGTTTCTTGAAGGAGTCAGTAGATCATCAAACACAGATGTTTCTTGAAGGAGTCAGTAGATCATCAAACACAGATGTTTCTTGAAGGAGTCAGTAGATCATCAAACACAGATGTTTCTTGAAGGAGTCAGTAGATCATCAAACACAGATGTTTCTTGAAGGAGTCAGTAGATCATCAAACACAGATGTTTCTTGAAGGAGTCAGTAGATCATCAAACACAGATGTTTCTTGAAGGAGTCAGTAGATCATCAAACACAGATGTTTCTTGAAGGAGTCAGTAGATCATCAAACACAGAGATGGTTCCAAAGTTTAGGAGCAACTGTCTGGAAGGATTTCTCTCCTCTGGTCCCAGCAAAAACAATAAAGGACCCAGAACAGAACCTTGAGGGACTCCACACAACAGATGATTCAGACCTCATTTGATTGACAGATACAATGACACTGAAAGGTAAGATGAGAACCACTGGAACACAGACCCAGACAGTCTTCATCCCTCAGTCTTCTCAGCAGGATCTGGTTCAACTGTGTCAAAGGCTGACAACAGATCCAACAGAACCAGAACCTCATGAAGCCTGTTTTTTTGAGTAAAGGCTCCACAATAGTTTAAATGTATCGTTAAAAACCTTGTATAAAGAGAGAGTTCACCATGTTGGTACCTCAGGTGTCAATCAAACACTTTGATAAAGAGTCTACAAGGAAGGACGTCTGAGCAAGAGGAGTTGTGTTTTTGTGTTTATACTGTTGTGTTTTTACCACTGTGTTGTTGTGTTTATAGTGTTGTGTTTTTACCACTGTGGTGTGTTTAAGGGTTCCACTGAGTTGTTGTGTTTTTACTTTTTTTACTAATGCCGTTGTATTTTACACACAATTTATTACTTGAGATCAAAGACAACTACACGACTAAAACCCAGCAAACACACAACTTCATAGGGATAAAAAAACACGACTACACAGCTATGAAACACAAAACCTTATCACTCATGATAATGGAAAAAAAACATGGATAAACCAAAACGTAACACTAATAAAACACACAAATACAAACTAATAAAAACTGAACTAAAAACGAGAAAAAAAAACACAGCTACACAGTAGTACTGATCTACACACTGGTGAAAACAAAGCTACACACTGGTGAAAACAAAGCTACACACTGATGAAAACGATCCTACACACTGGTGAAAACAAAGCTACACACTGGTGAAAACAAAGCTACACACTGATGAAAACGATGCTACACACTGGTGAAAACAAAGCTACACACTGGTGAAAACAAAGCTACACACTGATGAAAACGATGCTACACACTGGTGAAAACAAAGCTACACACTGATGAAAACGATGCTACACACTGGTGAAAACAAAGCTACACACTGATGAAAACGATGCTACACACTGATGAAAACAAGGCTACACACTGGTAAAAACAAAGCTACACACTGATGAAAACGATGCTACACACTGGTGAAAACAAAGCTACACACTGATGAAAACGATGCTACACACTGGTGAAAACAAGGCTACACACTGATGAAAACAAAGCTACACACTGATGAAAACGATGCTACACACTGGTGAAAACAAGGCTACACACTGATGAAAACGATGCTACACACTGGTGAAAACAAGGCTACACGCTGATGAAAACGATGCTACACACTGATGAAAACGATGCTACACACTGGTGAAAACGATGCTACACACTGGTGAAAACAAAGCTACACGCTGATGAAAACGATGCTACACACTGATGAAAACAAAGCTACACGCTGATGAAAACGATGCTACACACTGATGAAAACGATGCTACACACTGATGAAAACGATGCTACACACTGGTGAAAACAAAGCTACACACTGATGAAAACGATGCTACACACTGATGAAAACGATGCTACACACTGGTGAAAACAAAGCTACACGCTGATGAAACGATGCTACACACTGGTGAGAACAAAGCTACACAATGGTGGAAATACACACTGGTAAAAACACACACCTACACAGTGAAATACTTCAGTGACACACACACACTGGTAATGCCACACAGCTACACAGTGACACACACACGCACAGCTACACAGTGAAATACTTCAGTGACACACACACAAAACTACACAGTGACACACACACACACAGCTACACAGTGAAATACTTCAGTGACACACACACTCACAGCTACACAGTGACACACACACACACAGCTACACAGTGAAATACTTCAGTGACACACACACTCACAGCTACACAGTGACACACACACACACAGCTACACAGTGACACACACACACAGCTACACAGTGAAATACTTCAGTGACACACACACACAGCTACACAGTGACACACACACACACAGCTACACAGTGACACACACACACACAGCTACACAGTGACACACACACACACAGCTACACAGTGACACACACACACAGCTACACAGTGACACACACACACAGCTACACTCACACACACACAGCTACACAGTGACACACACACACACAGCTACACAGTGACACACACACACAGCTAGCTGCACAGTGACACACACACACAGCTACACAGTGACACACACACACACAGCTACACAGTGACACACACACACAGCTACACAGTGACACACACACACACAGCTACACAGTGACACACACACACAGCTACACAGTGACACACACACACACAGCTACACAGTGACACACACTCACAGCTACACAGCTCCACACACACACACACAGCTACACAGCTCCACACACACACAGCTACACAGCTCCACACACACACACACAGCTACACAGTGACACACACACACAGCTACACAGTGACACACACACACACAGCTACACAGTGACACACACACACAGCTACACAGTGACACACACACACACAGCTACACAGTGACACACACACACAGCTACACAGCTCCACACACACACACAGCTCCACAGCTCCACACACACACACAGCTCCACAGCTCCACACACACACACACACACACACACACTCTCTCTCATCAGAGCAGGTTTAATTAAACTCTGTACAGTGTGATTTACAGACAGGAAGTGACATAAACTGGTCACAGAAGCAAGAATTCCATCTTCAATCTGCTGCTCCTGCATCTTTCCCTCCATTATCTGCTCCATCTGTCTTCTGCACTGATTTGCTATCAAGTGTCTTCAGACCATGTCGAGCTGAAGATGATGTCGACACTGAAGTGATGCTGACGCTCACATGTTCTCTTGATTGTTCCTCAGAAGAACATGTTCTTCACGTCCGTGTTGGTCATTATTGCTTCTGTCATTGATTCTACACTTTATTAGTAGTGCCTTCTTTTCCTCTTATTCTACCTGCTTTTAACATCTTAACACCCCTTTATATATAGATATATATCTATATCTATATAGATATAGATATAGATATCTATATATCTATATCTATATAGATATATATCTATATAGATATATATATATATATATCTTTATATATATATCTATATCTATATATATATATATATATATATATATATATATATATATATATATATATATATATATATATATATATATATATATATAGATAGATAGATATCTATATATAAATAAATAATAAAGATTTCTTTATATATTCTTAAAATGTTATTTTTCCTTTTTTATTGTTATTATCTTTATTTTAAAATGTTAATTTCTTAATTTTTTATTGTTATTTTACCTGCTTTTAACATGTTAACATCCCTTTATATATATAGATGTAAATATATAGGATTTCTTTATTTCTTATTGTTATTTTCTATTTTTTTTATTGTTATTTTTAAAATTTTTAATAATTTTTTATTGTTATTTTCTTTATTTTAAAATGTTATTTTCTTAATTTTTTATTGTTATTTTCTTTATTTAAAACGTTTTTTTTATTATTTTTATTTATTGTTTTTTCTTCTTTGAATGTTATTTTTGTTTATTTCATTTGTGTTTCTTCATTATCTTTCTTTCCAAACTTAAGAAGAGAAAGAACTATTAACACTGAAAGGGGTCAAAGGTCAATGTTTCTTCCCTTCGGTGTATAATAAGCTGAAGCTTCTGTCGACATATTTCAAATTGAACAGGACACCACTAGTGACGCCACACGTGTCGTCACAGGTGAGCTCCAGGTTTGGTCCCACACGAGGCACTAATCGCCGGTGTGTGTGTGTGTCTCAGGGAGGTGTGTGTGTCCCTCAGTGAGGTGTGTGTCTCAGTGAGGTGTGTGTCCCTCAGGGAGGTGTGTGTCCGTCAAGGAGGTGTGTGTCTGTGAAGGAGGTGTGCGTCGCCTGCAGGGAGCGATGATCCTTAACATACGATCAATAACTACTTAATTACTTAACCAACGTCTCTGTGATGACACACACACCAACACAAACGTGTGATGACACACACACCAACACAAACGTGTGATGACACACACACCAACACAAACGTGTGATGATGGCGCACACAAACATGTGAGGAATTAACACAAAGTATTGTCACTCCGCTGTGTGTGTTTACAACTTGAAGTTTGTGATGTTTGTGGGTTTTTGATTGTGTTTTTTTTCTTAACGAGAGTCCAGTTCATAACAGGAGTCCAAATAATACCAAGAGTCCAGATAATAAATAGAGTCCAGATCATAACGAGAGTCCAGATCATAACAAGAGTCCAGATAATAACAAGAGTCCAGATCATAACGAGAGTCCAGATAATAACAAGAGTCCAGATCATAACAAGAGTCCAGTTCATAACAAGGGTCCAGATCATAACAACTGTCTAGATCATATCAAGAGTCCAGATAATAGCAAGAGTCCAGATCATAACAAGAGTCCAGATCATAACAAGAGTCCAGATCATATCAAGAGTCCAGATAATAACAAGAGTCCAGTTAATAACAAGAGTCCAGATAATAACACGAGTCCAGATCATAACAAGAGTCCAGATCATAACAAGAGTCCAGATAATAAAAAGGGTCCAGATAATAACAACTGTCCAGATCATATCAAGAGTCCAGATAATATCAAGAGTCCAGATCATAACAAGAATCCAGATCATAACAAGAGTCCAGATCATAACAAGAGTTCAGATCATAACACAAGTCCAGATCATATCAAGAGTCCAGATAATATCAAGAGTCCAGATAATATCAAGAGTCCAGATAATATCAAGAGTCCAGATAATAACAAGAGTCCAGATCATAACAAGAGTCCAGATAATAACAAGAGTCCAGATAATAACAAGAGTCCAGATAATCGTCCCGTTTTCTCGTCCACTGATGTTCGTCCACTCAAGACCAAGAGTCATGTATTGATCGGCTGTTTTGCAACCAGATCAATGACTCACACACTCACACAGAAACTCACTCACACTGAGACACACACACTCACATAGAGACACACACACTCACACCACAAAGACACATACACTCACACAGAGACACACACACTCACACAAACACAAACACACACACACACACACACTCACACTCACACAAAGACACATACACTCACACAAAGACACACACACACAGACACAATGACAAAAACACACACACACACTCACACAGGCTGCAGGTAAAGACACAAACTCTTCAACAGATGAGTGTAGATTCAACAGCCAATCATTGAAGAGAGCAGCTCAGGTCATGTGACCTCCAGACAAGAACATGTGAATATATTCAATGACATATAAACATGTTTTTTTTACAATGTTTTTATGGAAATATTCTTGTTTTGAAGTATATGAAATACTAGTGATTTAATGACGCTGGTATAAGTATAAGTATTTGTTTAAACAAACAAAAAACACAAACGCTCGGGAACACGAGCCTCCAGAGATCGTCGCAGCCAGACCCGACCAATAGAAGACAGATAAACCCTCACAGACCCACAAGTGTCGCAGTGAAGCGAGTGTGTAGCGTCGACTACACAACCAGCAGCCGACGCGACACCATCAACACACTCTCGTGACGCAGCAGCTGGCGAGTCGTCGGAGTGGGAGGAGCTCAACTCCAGGCGACCATCGATGATCGACCACTAATGCGTCCATTTATAATCCCTTCGTCGCTTCCTGCACCTGCGGAAGGTCAAGGGTCACCCACTGCAGCTGTCCGTCACAAACTCGACGACCTCAGCGGAAACTTCCTCGACAGCAAAAGTCGTATATTTCAGAATATGGAAGCAGTTCAACTTATTTAATCGAAGTGTTGTTGTGTTGTTGTGTTGTTAAGCATGGGATGACATCTACACAAGGTTGTGTATCTACTAAAGGTTGTGTATCATTTTCTCGTCATGTTTCAAACATTATTCTTGTGATTTTATGAGTTCAATCAATCATTTCCACATTCATTTTAATTGAACAATTGGTTCATTAAAGGGTTTTATTTGTTTGATTAATTATAGCGAGTTTCTACGTCGTCACATGATCGTCTCCGAGTCGCACGATTGGCTTAAAGTGGATCCAGTAGCTCGGTGCTCTGTTGGTTCGGTCTGGTGTCTGAATACTTTCATATTGAATTTGAAATAAATATAAAATAAAATAAAAGTTTAATTTAGAAATTTTATTTTTGAATTGTTGAAATAAGAAACTCAAACTCTATGTGTAAAAAAAAGAATTAATTAATTTAGAAAATATTATTATTCAAGTATTTATTCAACAAATTCAAACTTTCGATAGAAAAATAATTGAATCAAAATCGTCAAAAAATAAGTATATTTCTAAAAAACAATATTTAAATACATATTTCTAAAATGTTAATATATGAATTTATTAGAAATTATTACAAATTCAACCTTTCAATAAACTCATGATTAAACAAATAATAAACTAAGGAACTAAATGAATTGATAACAAACACTAAAAAGGGCGAGCGAGGAGAACAAGTGAACATCTTAGCGTACGACGAGAATCTGGTTGTAAATAATCAAAGAAATCATCATCAAAGTTGAATCCTCTACACACACACACACACACACACACGCACACACACACACACACACACACACACACACACACACACACACACACAAACTTGAGCAAACAACAAGTCCGTCAAGGAGCGTTTTAGCGCCTCATCGACGCTGGACGAGGGACTGGACGAGCGACTGGACGAGGGACTGGACGAGGGACTGGACGAGCGGCTGGACGAGCGACTGGACGAGGGACTGGACGAGTGACTGGACGAGGGACTGGACGAGGGACTGGACGAGCGGCTGGACGAGCGACTGGACGAGCGGCTGGACGAGCGGCTGGACGAGCGACTGGACGAGCGACTGGACGAGGGACTGGACGAGCGGCTGGACGAGGGACTGGACGAGCGGCTGGACGAGCGACTGGACGACTGAGCGACTGGACGAGCGACTGGACGAGCGACTGGACGAGCGACTGGACGAGCGACTGGACGAGGGACTGGACGAGGGACTGGACGAGCGACTGGACGAGGGACTGGACGAGGGACTGGACGAGGGACTGGACGAGGGACTGGACGAGCGGCTGGACGAGGGACTGGACGCGCTGGACGAGGGCTGGAAGCGACTGGACGAGCGACTGGACGAGGGACTGGACGAGGGACTGGACGAGCGGCTGGACGAGGGACTGGACGAGCGGCTGGACGAGCGGCTGGACGAGCGGCTGGACGAGCGACTGGACGAGCGACTGGACGAGCGCCTGGACGAGCGACCGGACGAGCGGCCGGACGAGCGGCCGGACGAGCGGCCGGACGAGCGGCCGGACGAGGGACTGGACGAGGGACTGGACGAGCGTCTGGACGAGCGACTGGACGAGCGACTGGACGAGGGACTGGACGAGCGACTGGACGAGCGACTGGACGAGCGGCTGGACGAGCGGCTGGACGAGCGGCTGGACGAGCGGCTGGACGAGGGACTGGACGAGGGACTGGACGAGGGACTGGACGAGCGACTGGACGAGCGACTGGACGAGCGACTGGACGAGCGACTGGACGAGCGACTGGACGAGCGACTGGACGAGGGGCTGGACGAGCGACTGGACGAGCGACTGGACGAGCGGCTGGACGAGCGGCCGGAGACTGGACGAGCTGGACGAGCGACCGGACGAGCGACCGGACGAGCGGCTGGACGAGCGACTGGACGAGCGGCTGGACGAGCGACTGGACGAGCGGCTGGACGAGCGACTGGACGAGCGACTGGACGAGCGACTGGACGAGCGGGACTGGACGAGCGGCTGGACGAGACGACGAGCGACTGGACGAGCGACTGGACGAGCGGCTGGACGAGCGACTGGACGAGCGGCTGGACGAGCGACTGGACGAGCGACTGGACGAGCGACTGGACGAGCGACTGGACGAGCGACTGGACGAGCGGCTGGACGAGCGGCTGGACGAGCGCCCGCTGAGGCGTGTCATCGATCAGAACACGCCGCTGAAAAAAGGCAGGATTAGAGCGTTTGTCTGCGGCTCCACCTTGAACCGTAATCCTGACCCGTGAGCGGCGCCGGCGGCAGATAGAGCGGGAGAAGGTTCCGGACCATCCATCACTTCCTCTCACACACACACACACACACACACACACATGGTGCAGGTGAGTCTTACCTTGTGTTCTGCCGGCCCAAGACTCATCCCCTGGTCTCAGAAGCAGCATGATGGTGACGGGTCCTCTCGCCCTCTCATAGCCTCGGACTGAGGGACGCCCAACTGTCCACACAGAGTCCAATTAGTCCCGGAGCGAGGACACACAACTGACCACACAACTGACTACACAACCGACGACACAACCGACCGCACAGATGCAACATATGAAGTCGTACATCAGTGTCATCACAATATTATGATTTAAACATGTTGAAACTTTTATTTTTAATCATTAAAATCAATCGTATTTGATATTTTCTGTATAAAAACATTTTAATTTGTTCAGTTTTTTCATTAAATTCAATTAAAAAATTATAAGATTTTCAACAAAACACAATAATACTTTAATTTTTATATTTAATTTAAACCGTACCAATTTAAATATATATATTTGAGTCAATTCATAAGATTTATTCTGGAAATATTAAACTATGATCTAATTTTCAAATTTTATTTAAAAAAAATGAAACCGTAACTAATTATATTAATTAGTTTTTAAATGCTTGAAAATAAAATGAATTAAAAGACTAAATTAATATTTAAAAAATAAATATATATTTTACATACATAGTTCAATAATGATATTCCAATAACGTACAAGTACATGTTCTAAATTAACACAAATGTTACTTTTGTTGGATTTAATAATAAAATGATGGTGAAAAAGTTGTTTTGAATAATGTTTCAACTCCATTATTTAATAAAAACTCATTTAACAAAAACATTGAATTTAATTATTCACATCTCGATAAAAAAGTCAAAGTTTCAACATTTTAAATGTTAATTCTAATCATTAAATAAACATGAATTCCTGAGGAAACTAATCGTCGTCAGTCGAGCGTCAACATGGTGTGTTCAAGCGTGAGGTCACGTGACACGGTGGAGTCGCCTGATTGGCTCCTGTCAGAGCGTGTCGGGTGAACAGAGGTCGTCACCTGGACCGTCAGCGAGTCTCAAGGTCGTCGTGTGATGAACGTAAAGGCGAGACACGAGAGGATCTGGATCCACGTACAGATGTTCCGTGATTAACACTCGACCCGGATCACCGGGACCAGGATCAAAGGGAGACTCACAGTGTTCGGTAAAGCCCTCGACGGGTCAAGGGGGCCCCGGGCGGGTGATTGGGCTCCACGGGAGCGTCTTCAGCTCCCCTCAGGGAGTCGAGTCTGGAGGACCTGCAGGAGAAGACCAGAGTTTAGAAGCGAACGGTCTCGGTTTGTTCACTTTTAACTTTTTTACAGTAGAATTGAATCAGTTTGTGTCGACGAGGAAACTTCACTGAAACTATCGTCTTGACTTAAGTCAGTAAGTTAAGGTTATTTGTAAAGATCTTTCTAGACCAGGGTCACAAAGCGCTTAAAAAAATCAAAAACAATACATGGTTAAAATCCTGAAAGAAACTGGCAGCCTGTGAAGAGATTTAAGAATCGGTGTAATGCGAGTTCTCCTACTAGAGCGGCTCAGAATTGTATTTCCACTTGTTTAAAACATCTAAAGATGTATTTGAACTTTTGCAAACTCATCATTTTTATACGAGGTGTGATCCCTATCACAGACCCGGTCGACCCGGACGGCTTCCGCGACGCTTTGCCGCCCAGCCGACCGATCAAAGCCTTCGCCGCAGAGGTCGTCGACGTAGAACTTAAGTACCGTATCACTGCCGTCGCTAAATGGAGCAGAAAGGCATCGTGGGAGTTCACCGTTTATTGGCACCACAAGTGAGGCGGGTGTGATAATTAGTGTGTCACACTTTCTGCGACGGTTCATCTGTCGTTCAAGCTAATGATCCGTTCGTAGCGGAGAGTGAAGGAGTGTTTTAGGTGCGGTGCCGTGTGCAAAACAGTCTGGGTTCAAGGCCAGGAGCCGGAGAAGATACCAAGAGATGGAAGGAGTCAAGACGACAATTCATGAGGTCGACTCAGACTCAGTTTCACCGTGTGTGTCCTCGAATCAAACGGATGGACGACATTTATTGTGTAGCTTCGGGGCGATTGTGCGACTCTGAACCCGACGATCTGGTCAAAACCACCACGAACACAAGTGAGGCTCGACCTATAAAGAAGGTCTCCAGGAGGACGGAGAAGTGACCAGTGAAGCGACCGTTTGATCCTTCAGAACACACACACACACACACACACACACACACACACACACGGACCAACACAATAAAGCCGCGCCGGCGTCGAGTCCTTCAATAAAAGCCGAGTCAGTTGTGCAATAAAAGCAGCAGCGGCGTCGATCCCTCATAAATGATACAAGATCTTCAAACGTGGCGTTTAAATCGTCTCCGTCTTCATCCAGCAACAGGCGCTCCGTCGACCCCATCACAGGAATAATAAATGGCGCCTAATAACGCCGGCGCCGCGTCCACCGGGGCGGCGGAGGGACGCGAGGTGGAGGCTCATGCTCGGCGAGGATGAATCATTCATGGAAATGTGTCGATGAATTATAAACACGTGTCTGCGGGGCAACAGATTGTTGCTTCATTTTTAATTCGCCGCCGGGCCTCGGATGCGCCTCCAGAACCACCTGCCACGTGTTCCCCTCGAACCGTCCCGCGAACAAGGGCGCTCGGAAGTCCCGTCTACTCGGGGAGGATCTCGCCGCGGCGTCGATGGCGTCCTCTTGATCAGCCCGGGATGAATTATGGAGCAGCCTCTTCGCATCGGATCATGACCCATATTCCGCTCGCTGCGAGTGACGGCGCTGCCAATAAAATGGAGACGCACTTCTCAAAGCGGCCTCCTCGGCCCACATAGACTTCCTGCTCCGACACTGATGGCTCTTTAGGATCCTCGGCTGCAGGATCGTCTCCTGACGGGTTCGGTCTTTGAAGATTTTCCTTCAGGAGCTCCGGAGAACCTTCTGCTCCAGCAGGTCCTCGTGGTCCTGAGAGTCCCACAGACCCGAGTCCTCAAGAGTGTCGGACCCTAGTGACAGCGTGCGAGGGCGTGTGAGGGCACGAGAAGGAGTGAGACATCTCAGGGCGTGTACGGGTGTGTGAGGGTGAGTGAGGGTGTGCAAGAGTGTGTGAGGGTGAGAAAGGGTGTGCAAGAGGGTGAGGGTGAAAAGGGTGTGCAAGAGTGTGAGGGTGAAAGGGGTGTGAGGGTGAGAAAGGGTGTGCAAGAGTGTGTGAGGGTGAGAAAGGGTGTGCAAGAGTGTGTTAGGGTGAGAAAGGGTGTGCAAGAGTGTGTGAGGGTGAGAAAGGGTGTGCAAGGTGTGTGAGGGTGAGAAAGGGTGTGAAGAGTGTGTAGGGTGAGAAAGGGTGTGCAAGAGTGTGTGAGGGTGAGAAAGGGTGTGAGGGTGAGAAAGGGTGTGCAAGAGTGTGTGAGGGTGAGAAAGGGTGTGAGGGTGAGAAAGGGTGTGCAAGAGTGTTTGAGGGTGAGAAAGGGTGTGCAAGAGTGTGTGAGGGTGAGAAAGGGTGTGCAAGAGTGTGTGAGGGTGAGAAAGGGTGTGAGGGTGAGAAAGGGTGTGCAAGAGTGTGTGAGGGTGAGAAAGGGTGTGCAAGAGTGTGTTAGGGTGAGAAAGGGTGTGCAAGAGTGTGTGAGGGTGAGAAAGGGTGTGCAAGAGTGTGTGAGGGTGAGAAAGGGTGTGCAAGAGTGTGTTAGGGTGAGAAAGGGTGTGCAAGAGTGTGTGAGGGTGAGAAAGGGTGTGAGGGTGAGAAAGGGTGTGCAAGAGTGTGTGAGGGTGAGAAAGGGTGTGCAAGAGTGTGGAGGGTGAAAAGAAGAGTGTGCAAGAGTGTTTGAGGGTGAGAAAGGGTGTGCAAGAGTGTTTGAGGGTGAGAAAGGGTGTGCAAGAGTGTGTGAGGGTGAGAAAGGGTGTGCAAGAGTGTTTGAGGGTGAGAAAGGGTGTGCAAGAGTGTGTGAGGGTGAGAAAGGGTGTGCAAGAGTGTGTGAGGGTGAGAAAGGGTGTGCAAGAGTGTGTGAGGGTGAGAAAGGGTGTGCAAGAGTGTGTGAGGGTGAGAAAGGGTGTGCAAGAGTGTTTGAGGGTGAGAAAGGGTGTGCAAGAGTGTGTTAGGGTGAGAAAGGGTGTGCAAGAGTGTTTGAGGGTGAGAAAGGGTGTGCAAGAGTGTGTTAGGGTGAGAAAGGGTGTGCAAGAGTGTTTGAGGGTGAGAAAGGGTGTGCAAGAGTGTGTTAGGGTGAGAAAGGGTGTGCAAGAGTGTGTTAGGGTGAGAAAGGGTGTGCAAGAGTGTGTTAGGGTGAGAAAGGGTGTGCAAGAGTGTGTTAGGGTGAGAAAGGGTGTGCAAGAGTGTGTGAGGGTGAGAAAGGGTGTGGGTCAAGAGTGTGTGAGGGTGAGAAAGGGTGTGCAAGAGTGTGTTAGGGTGAGAAAGGGTGTGCAAGAGTGTGTGAGGGTGAGAAAGGGTGTGCAAGAGTGTTTGAGGGTGAGAAAGGGTGTGCAAGAGTGTGTTAGGGTGAGAAAGGTGTGTGCAAGAGTGTGTGGGGGTGAGAAAGGGTGTGCAAGAGTGTGTGAGGGTGAGAAAGGGTGTGCAAGAGTGTGTGAGGGTGAGAAAGGGTGTGCAAGAGTGTTTGAGGGTGAGAAAGGGTGTGCAAGAGTGTGTGAGGGTGAGAAAGGCTGTGCAAGAGTGTGTGGGGGTGAGAAAGGGTGTGAGGTGTGCAAGAGTGTGTGAGGGTGAGAAAGGGTGTGCAAGAGTGTGTAGGGTGAGAAAGGGTGTGCAAGAGTGTGTGGGGGTGAGAAAGGGTGTGAGGGTGTGCAAGAGTGTGTGAGGGTGAGAAAGGGTGTGCAAGAGTGTGTGAGGGTGAGAAAGGGTGTGCAAGAGTGTGTTAGGGTGAGAAAGGGTGTGCAAGAGTGTGTGAGGGTGAGAAAGGGTGTGCAAGAGTGTGTGAGGGTGAGAAAGGGTGTGCCAAGAGTGTGTGAGGGTGAGAAAGGGGGTGTGCAAGAGTGTTTGAGGGTGAGAAAGGGTGTGCAAGAGTGTGTTAGGGTGAGAAAGGGTGTGCAAGAGTGTGTGAGGGTGAGAAAGGGTGTGCAAGAGTGTTTGAGGGTGAGAAAGGGTGTGCAAGAGTGTGTGAGGGTGAGAAAGGGTTTGCAAGAGTGTGTGAGGGTGAGAAAGGGTGTGCAAGAGTGTGCAAGGTCACAGGAGGGACGACTGGAGGTAACAAGAGGTCACAAGAGGTCACAAGAGGTCACAAGAGGTCACAGGAGGGACGACTGGAGGTAACAAGAGGTCACAAGAGGTCACAAGAGGTCACAAGAGGTCACAAGAGGTCACAGGAGGGACGTTCTTGTCTCTCATCAACAGACGGTAAAATTCCTTCCACGTTTCTGGAACATTTTTTTAAACGTTTTCTCTCCAAATAATCTTCAGAGCCGCTGAACAAACTCTGAAGCTCTGACCAGTTTGTTCCGGAGCTGAAGAGAACATCAGTTCTGGTCCGTCATCGATCCAACGGTCCAGCAGGAACCGGGTCTTTGTTCTGTTGCGTAACACGGTCTTTGTCCCGACGCCTCGTAGCTGCGGCGCTGGAGTGAAGGTTCTGATGTCGTGATGCACGCCATGAAACTTTAATTAAACATCAGGCCGTCGTTAAGAAGCTTTTGTAGCCACATTAGCGGCAGATTCTACAGGCTCTCATCTTTTATTCATCCCCTCATTTCTTCTCTTACGCTTTATTAACACCGGCCTCTGGATTCAGCTGCGATCTGTTGCCAGGCGAGCGTCGTGTCGTCAGGAGTTCAGTTTCTTCTGGTTCTGTCGACAGTTTGGTTAGAAATAAAAGTTCACTTCATTGCTTCACTTCCTGATGACTTTAATCGTCGTCCAAATACTTCTCTTAGTATACTAGAAGTTAGTATGCATCAGGTTAGTGTACGTACTAACTAGTAACTAGTCTTCCACAGATAGTATGTCTCAAATCAAACTCTGCTGCTACACACTAACAGGAAATGACGCGACAGCTTCTTCTTCTACTACTATTTAAGGATGATTTCAACCAGCTGTAGGAACACTATCGACCACCTGCTGGCAGCACGTTTGGTTAACTAGAAAGAGTTCATTTCCAGAAAAATTGCAGTGTGAATGCTGGCCCTGCTGTGCAGTAGTAGAAGTATTAATGGAAGTTTTAGTGGAATTAGTAGTTAAAGTAGAAGAAGTGGAATTAGTAGTAAAAGTAGAAGTAGTAGAATATTAAAAGTTTTAGTTAAATTAGTAGTAACATTAGAAGTAGTATTAGTATTAGAAGTAGTAGTAGAATTAGTAGTAAAAGTAGAAGTAGTATTAGTAGTAGTGGAAGTAGTAGTAGAATAAGTAGTAAAAGTACAAGTAGTAGTAGAATAGTAGTGGAAGTAGTAGTAAAAGTATAAGTAGTACTAGTATTAGTAGTAGAAGTAGTAGTTGAAGTAGTAGTAGAATTAGTAGTAAAAGTAGAAGTAGTAGTAGTATTAGTAGTAGAAGTAGTATTGGAAGTAGTAGTAGAATTAGTAGTTAAAGTATAAGAAGATTTCTCCCATTGAAATGAATGGGGTAGAAAAGTAGTAATAAAAGAAAGAGTGGAAGAGATAAAAGAAAGCTAGAACAAAGCCCGCATTTCGGAAACGAGCTGAATTGATAAAATAATGAACGGTTCAAATCGGATAAAATTTGTGGGAGGAGAAGCGGCACAAAGTACAGGTCAGAAGAAAACAGGATCTCAATTGTGTGATGAATATGCTTCCTAGCATTAACACAATGAATGCTTCCTAGCATTAACACAATGAATGCTTCCTAGCAATCACACAATAATGAGAAATATTGGAGAGATATTTACGCCGGTATCAGCGGCGAAGACGTGTCGTCCTCGTACTGCTGCCGAAAATACACCTGGAAGTATATGTAGTATATGTATATAAATATATATATATAAAGTAACTTATGAAGTGCGTCTCAATTCTTAGTGTGTGAAATGTAGTGCTCAATGTAGTGCTGAAAAACACTAAGTTCAAGTACGCAAATATGCGATTTGAGAGAATGCTCAAGCGTATCCATCGACGCACGGCCGAGCCAATCAGATCGCTCAGAACGTGACGCACTCGGGTCACATGACCACCGTCGACATCCTCTCCCGTGACCTCGCGACGACCCGTGTGCTTCAAACGAACCACGAAAAACATTCAACCCGAAAATTGAGAAATATTTACTTTCATTTCGGTGACATTCCGCAGCTACACACTGTGTGTGTGCGTGTGTGTGTGTGTGTGCGTGCGCGTGTGCGTGCGTGTGTGTGTGTGTGTGCGTGTGCGTGTGTGTGTGTGTGTGTGTGTGTGTGCGTGTGTGTGTGCGTGTGTGTGTGTGTGTGTGTGCGTGTGCGTGTGTGTGTGCGTGTCGGCGACGCCTCTTTAATGTCGTCATAAATCTGGACGCGACTCTTGAATGAAAACCTTTTGTGTCGAACGTGTGTTTTATGGGTTTTTTTCACGATAAAAAACGACTCATTCGTCTCATGTTTGTCAGGAGAGCTGTCCAGGGTCCTGGATCAGGCTTTATTTAGATCTGCTCTGAAATAGATGTTTTGTTGATCTCAGGAGAGACGTTTGTCCAACAGTTTGTTTTAAAGTGTTCATGAAATCTTAATAATCATCAATAAAGTTTATTTATTCATCTGGTCCACGGGGACTGGATCTGGATCATCTGACGAGTAGAAGTTCACGTGCGTTCAGGGTCAGCAACTCTTCCCGAGTTCATTATATTCGTAAGGTTCAAAGGTCATCGTACAGCCCCAGAACCAGAGCTTTCCACCGATACCGGTGTCGTCCGGGTACGACCCAGGACTTCCGCAGCAATCGCCGTCCGAACCGATCTTTTCCATTCACTCGAGAACCGGACCCCGACGTAAGTCAAGGCTCCTCGTCATGAATTTAAAAAACTCTTCTCGGGCGCCGATGTTGGGGCGCGAAGACGTTGATGGACGAGCGCTCTCTCCGGCGCCGCTGATAGCAGCTAATCAGAGGGAGACGGGTCGGAGCCGCCGGGCGAGCGAGGGAGAGAGAGAGAGATTATATCCCATATTAATCATTCTTGGGAATAAAAGCAGATTAGAAGGATTGCGGAGAGAAAAGGGCAGTTAGTCGCCTCACGTGGATGACTTTATTGATCGCGCATTGATTTGATAGACTCCATGTTGGTTCGACCGCTTCATTATGACCGGCTGCTCTATCATGAGCGGCCGTTTCATTATGACCACCTGATCATGATGTGGCCTTACGTGATGTTGTTTGGTTATTATTTGATTTCCTAACGTCGTCCATTCTTTGTATTTTGTAAGTAAAACTACGATGATTTACTCTTTTTTATAGTTCATGGATTTTATGGATTATATGTTGTTTGGACTCACCTTTAGTTTTTCATGCAATTTATGTCGTTCCTCGACGACTTCAGGAGGTTTCATTTTATATACAAGTATTACATAATATAGTATAAGTAGTCGTTAAGTATTTAGAATCTAAAAGTAAACATGTTTACGAGTAAATACATCAATATTTGTGGAACCGAGGATTCTCGTATTCATGTTAAAATACCTTTTTTAATCTGTATTTTTATATAATTTAGATTTTCTTTTCACTGAATTTATTACTTTTACACCGAAATTTCATTGAGAATATTTCTGCTCGGGTTGAATCGTTGAAGTATTTACACAATTTGAGTATTTTTGAGCCTATTTTTGTCCATTTCAAGCCTCCTTCGCTCACGTTCCTTGTGTTTCAAGACCTCGATTCGTCTCCCTTCGCTGGATCCGGTCCAGCGGGTCCAGCAGGTCCCGGTGAACTGAACCGAACAAGTACCGACTCCGGCTCTGAACCGTCAACAACACTTTCCGCCCTCGGCGAGAACACAACATACATAATTGAACGCACAACAGAGCGTGTCACAGACTCACCCTTCTCTTCGGCACCAGAACCTTCCGAGGGGAAACCGTCGGGATGCGAGAACCGGGTCCTTTAATCCCACGCGAGACTCAAATCCCGCTGAGCCTCGGCGGCGGGACGCGAGACCCTCGGCGGCGCTCCATCGAGAAAAAAGTGAGGGAAGTTCCAAAGAGTAATTCCACGGGAAAACGGCTAAATCCAGAAGGTCCTGACGGCGAGCCGCTCCATCCTCTGGACAGAAGAGGCGTTAGGTCTCCTTCGCGGAGGAGACGAGTGGACATGGAAGGAGACACCACCAGGAGATGAAGGTGAGAACTTCACGACGATGGATGGAGGGATGAGATGTCCTGCAGGTGACAGCTCTGAGCGACAGAAGAGAGAGAGAGAGAGAGAGAGAGAGAAGGCGGAGGAGTGATCGAACACTCCATCAATCCGCTCGCATGACAAAAAAAAAAAAAACAGGAAAGAACTGCGGAACCGACACGACGGGTCTGAGGTGAAGGCGGTCACATGGTGATGATGTCATGAGGAGGGTCTCCGTCAAGGTGTGTTTCGGAGACAAAAGACCTACCTACGAGAGCGAGGGATCGCCCCGAGATGCATGAGGGAGGAGATGGAAATCGAAAATCAGAAGTGGCCAAAGTTACCGGGGGGACGGCGAGTGCAGGAGGAGGGGGTTCGGCGGCGGCGGCGGCGAAGGATCAAAAATCAGAAATTGTTGAGCAGGTAGATGGCGAAGTAGATGAGCAGGCAGAGCAGCGACAGCGCCAGCAGGGGACACGGCAGCGCCCCCCCCAGCAGCGCGATGAGGAAGAAGAAGAACAGAAAACGGAAGAGGAAAGCGAATACTCCAGTGGCCTCCGTCGTCGCCGGTCTCGCCGTGGAAGGGGGGCTCGGCTCTCGCCAGCGGGTCCCCGTCCTCGCCCGCCTTCGCTCGTGGCTCGCCTCTGCCGCCCGGGATCACTGCCCATCCAGGAGAGAGAGAGAGAGGGGGGCGCAGGCGTTACCCCCTCAGGTCTGCCGCCGCTCGCACAGGTGACACATTGTTGCAGCCCAGGACCAGGAGTGAGGAGGCACCAGGGGGGGCCACAAGTCCAGCTCTCGCCGCCTCGCCAGATACTGAGCGCTCGCGCTCGCGCCTCCGCCCCTTGCACGCCGGAGGATGGGAGGGAAGAAGAGGTGGGCCCGCTCGCTGCATTAGTATTCATTGACAGAGTGTGAGATGCAGGAGAGGAGGGGGCGTCAGGAGAGGCGAGAGGGTCCAGGAACATCACCGGCGCTTCGGCGCGGCTGAGCGAGTGGCGCCTCCTGGTGGACGAATCATGGCATCGATCTAGAGGTTTGATTTAATTAAGTTTAATCATCATCTGAACAATGAATTGAATATTTTTAAAACAACATTTTTATACTCAATATAAAAGGGAACACGTTAAAGAATATTGACTTTACCAAATGTATTGTTTCATTAAAAGAGTCTCAAACTATTACTTGTAAAAGAAATGTATTCATTCCATTGTACAGAAATATATATATATATTCAATTAAAAAGGCTATGGATTAAATCTTTTGAATTTAGAATATTAATTTTTGGATTTACTGGAATTAAAATATAAATATGTAAAATAATGTATTCATTCTATTACACAGAAATATATATATTCAATTAAAATGGCTAAGAAATAAAATCTTCTGAATATTTTTTGGGGGATTTATTTAAATTAAAATATAAATATGTAGAATAAATGTATTCATTCTATTACACAGAAATATATATATATATATATATATATATATATATATATACAATTAAAAAGGCTACGAATTAAATCTTTTGAATTTAGGAATATTTATTTTTGGATTTACTTGAATTAAAATATAAATATGTAAAATAAATGTATTCATTCTATTACACAGAAATATATATATTCAATTAAAAAGGCTACAAAATAAAATCTTTTGAATTTAGAATATTTATTTTTGGATAATCTTGAATTCATATATAATATGTAAAATAAATGTATTTATTCTATTACAAAGAAATATATATATATATATACTGTATTCAATTATAATGGCTACAAAATAAAATCTTTTGAATTTTGAATATTTATTTTTGGATTTACTTGAATTCAAATATGTAAAAAAGATGTATTCATTATATTGTACAGAAATATATATATTCAATTAAAAAGGCCACGAAATAAAATCTTTTGAATTTAGAATATTTATTTTTGGATTTACTGGAATTAAAATATAAATATGTGAAATAAATGTATTTATTCTATTACACAGAAATATATATATATATATATATATATATATTCAATTAAAAAGGCTACGAAATAAAATCTTTTTAATTTAGAATATGTATTTTTGGATTTACTGGAATTAAAATATAAATATGTAAAATAAATGTTTATTTCCATTTGAAAATATTGGATTTTTGAAATTAAATTGATACAAATAAACATTTCAATGTTTAAAAAAAACTGCATAATTTCAATAAAAACACTAAAGTACTTCCATGATGTTCTTTATTCTAAATGTATTACTGCATTGATTACATTTAAGAATAACAAACACACAAATAATAAACGTTTTACTGTGAATAATCAGTTATTTAAAATGTAAGAATTGGTAATAATTCTGATAATACACATAGTATTCTTTAATTAATGGAATATTTCGTATTTATACTGTACTTACATACTACATATTAAACTATAGAGCAGTGCAATAGTTTTTGTCTACAGTGACGTTAATGTACATATTTAATACATGATATAACATTATACTAATGTCTACATAGAATGTACAAACTGTATATTTTGTTCTACTTGTGTATATATAGATGTATATTGTATATATATTCACTTTCTTCAAACACAACTAAAAATAAATGTATCCTTTGAAGATTAATAAAGTGTATCTGATTAATAAACAGTTACTACAGTCATTTAAATGGATGATTAACGTTAAGAACTTTTTATTTATTTTTATTTAATTTTTTTTTGATTTTTTTAATTGCTTTACGAGTCGTTTGACTGGACATCACAGGAGCTCAGTCATCGGGAAGACACTCGGACTAGATCTTGTCCCTCTCAGTTGGAGAATAAATAAATAAAGTGACATCAAAGTGATTTTATGTTAAAGTAAATCTGGTAAAGTTTGACTCTGATACAGCTCTACTCACGTCCATCACGCGGTCAGCTGCTGTCTCTTCACGCCGGACACTGCGGTGGACGAGCCTCAAGGGCAGAAGCTCCTCTTGGACGTCGCTCAAGAGTCTTGGCTCCTCGGTCAGTCCTGACCCGGTCGATGCGGCGATCAATCCCTGCAGGATTCATGAGACACGGGTCTTTGTAAACATTGTTAAATCCAGGGACGTGTCGCCCGAGCGCAGACTTGGCGTCCGTCGGTGCAGGAGTGCGGCGCCGCTCCACGCTCGCTGCAGGTTCTGATTAAAGAGCGTTTAGGTTTAATTAAATCACAGCGAGTCTCTGCATCGACGAGGAGGAGGATTCTGTGGCTTTTGAAGACGTGTTTGACACAAAATCACTTTTGAACCCATGGATAAAAGAGCTTATTGTAGGTAAGTAAGTAATATGTGTAGAGCTTTTCCAGACCAGGGTCACAAAGCGCTTAAACAATCAAAACAATACTCAATAAAGTATATACTTAAAAGGTAAAGATAACACCGAGACAAACACAAACGGCAGATCTGTTGTGTGGAGTCCCTCAAGGTTCTGTTCTGGGTCCTTTATTGTTTTTGCTGTGGGTCAGTCTGTGAAACTGAGCCTGAGAAACCTGGGTGTTGTATTTGATAAAGACATGTCTCTTGTTCAACACTGCAGAAAACTGACCAGAAACTGTTTCCTTCAACTGAGAAAAATCTCTAAACTTAGGAAAATGTTGTCAGAACATGATCTGGATCTTATAATCCATGCGTTTGTTTCTTCTCGTCTGGACTATTGTAACAGTTTGTTTTCATGTCTAAACAAGAAGGATCGTCTCGTCTGCAGTTCATACAAAACTCTGCAGCCAGAATTCTGAGCCGCTCAAGTAGAAGAACTCACATTTCTCCGATCCTTAAAACTCTTCACTGGCTTCCAGTTTCTTTCAGGATCAACTTTAAAATTCTGGTTCTTACTTTCAGATCTATTCATGGTCAGACCTTCCATCAGTGATCTGATCCAGACTTACACCCCAGCTCGGGCTCTGAGGTCTGTGGATCAGAATCTACTGATGGATCCTGAACACGGCTCAGGACCAGAGGAGAGAAATCCTTCCAGACTGTTGCTCCTAAGCTTTGGAACGATCTTCTCTCTCTTTGCTCTTGATGATCTACTGACTCCTTTAAGAAACATCTTAAGACGTTTCTATTTGTTCAGGCTTTTCCTTGATTTTCTGGAACTCCTGTTGTGTTATCAGTTTTATCTTGATCTTTAAAGTATATACTTTGAGTATTTTTTTGATTGTTTAAGCGCTTTGTGACCCTGGTCTGGAAAAGCGCTATACAAATAAAAATTACTTACTTACTTACAAGAGTCTCAGAGAATCAAGGAAAAGCTCAAATAAAAGATGTTTCTTGAAGGAGTCAGTAGATCATCAAACACAGAGATGGTTGCTCCTAAGCAACAGTCTGGAAGGATTTCTCTCCTCTGGTCCTGAACCGTGTTCAGGAACCATCAGTGGATTCTGATCCACAGACCTCAGAGCCCGAGCTGGGGTGTAAGTCTGGATCAGATCACTGATGGAAGGTCTGACCATGAATAGATCTGAAAGTAAGAACCAGAATTTTAAAGTTGATCCTGAAAGAAACTAGTGAAGAGTTTTAAGGAGAAATGTGAGTTCTTCTACTAGAGCGGGTCGGAATTCTGGCTGCAGAGTTTTGTATGAACTGCAGGCGAGACGCATCCTTCTTGAGTTTTATTATTTTACCTTTTAATTATTAGATTTATAAAGATGATTAATGAATATGTATTTGTGAGTTAATCATTTTTGCTACTGAGGATTATTTTTGTAATATTATTTCTTATTTTATTTCAATGTTTAATATGTTCAAATTCATGTTAACGTTTCTTTAAATTACTCTCATTCACTTTATTTCTAAAATGGACGATTTCCCACTGAGTTAGAGACGTGAAAATAGTTATTTGAAGAAGATTTTCTAGGGTTAAATTGTTTTAGTTCTTAGTTTTGAAGTCGTTTAACTAATCCTTCATTTTGTGTTTAATCTCCTCTAATATTTATATCATTATTTCTAGAATTTTCTGCTCATTTTAGCGTCAAAAACACTGTCAATCACTATTAAAAACTCAAATTATGTTATTTTCTACTTTTCCATGGACTTACCTGTGACTTGTAACCGCTGCACACCTGTGGTGTTTCCTCAGTTCGATCCATGTCGTCGTTTATCAAAGATATTTATCGATCATCGCCAGACACACTCCTGTCGTTAGCATGTTTGTTAGCCTGAGTAATGCTAATTAGCTTTCAGGAAATAAAAAAATTGATTTACTCTTTTTTAATTTTTTTAAAATCTAATCCTCCACATCATGGCTTTAAAGCTACGGAAACTAAATTAAATGTTCAAATAATTGTTGAAGAATCAATACCTGCGTCGCACAATCCCGTGACGTCACGACGTTCTACAGGTGCCGATCGATTAATTGATTTTTGATCGGTCAAATAATACCGATGACATTTTTTTTATTTATACTTCCAGTAAAACTTTGAGTTTATTTGTCGATGTTTTAATCAAAAATATAACGAGTTAAATTAATTAATTGAATTGAATCGGGAAGAAGTGGTGACATCGCCATCTAGAGGCGAACCTCTGACATTGCACCAGAGATGGCAGCCGTGTCGTCTCCTCTGCGCGTCTGTAGAGGAATCATCCGAGAACTTCGAGCGGCTCACGGACAGCAGTACCGACGCTCTCTCGCCTACAACTATGTCATGAGTCAGTTCCGTAAGAACGCGGTGAGTTTGTGTCACAAACCGTTATGTTGTTGACATTAGCATGTGTGGCTAACAACGTGACGAGAACAAGCTTCTCACGTTTAAACCTCGATTTATTGATGACGTCAAACATCAATATTGAATATAAATGTTTGATTAAACTTGTCTTGTGCAGGTAAACTACGTTTTTAAATGACAACGTGTACAATGATGCACAAGGGCATACAGGTGAGCTAGCTGACGTTAGCATCACTAGCTAGGCTAACGTGTGAGAACTAGACACAAATCATAAGAATTTACGTTTAAAAAAAACTGTAAAATAAACTTTAAAAAAAGTAGCTTTTAAATCATTAAAACGTGGTTCCACTTGGCAATAATTCCATGAACTTCCCATTGATTCAATTGAAAGTTATACTTTATTTATTTTTTATTTCCATACGCTTTCTCCAGTGACACGTTGAGGCTCGATTTATTTATTTATTTTTCTTGTATCGAGAAAAAGCATAAATGTGTCAAAAATGTTTCCCTGAGTTTAAAGTTTTAGTGTCGCTTGAGGAGTTTGTTTTGGTTTCCACGCATGCGCTGAGGGTTCTTGGACTCTAGGTGTCGCTGTGTTCACAGACGCAAACGTAGGCTGTGAATAAAAATGAATAATAATAGTATTTTGTGGGAGAAGGAAAAAAAACATGAAGTTGAAATGAAGACAAATATCTTATTTATCAACAAGACTTCAAAGGTTTCATCTGATCTTTTTATTTACACGTCTTTATAAATCCATAGGTAACAAAAATAAATACATTTTATTTAAATGGATTCTGGAAACTAAGAAATAAACTAAATTTATTTAATAATGTTGTGCGACGTTCACTTCTTATCCGACATCTACTGTCGTGTTCGGATACAAATAAAGGTTTTATTCAAACCTAAGACGTGTAAATAAAAACACTCAAAGTGTGTTGCTAGGATACAATCTTTTGCTCCATCATTAAATCTAACGTCTTGACTGTTTCCTCCGCCGCCGAGGCACCTGTGCAGGCGTCCCCGTCCGGGCGGCGAGCTCCGGCCGGCGCTGCCGCACCAGTGAGGCGTGAGCGTTCTGAAAGCGTATCGGCTCAGAGCTCCATTACTTCTGCTCCAGAGTGCAGCGCTCCGGTCACATGATGTGCAGTCACTGATGCGGCTCGCGGCCACGCTTGTCACTGCGCGTTTGTCTTGGCCGGCGAGGTCGCCCCGCGGGCCCCCCCGCGACGTATATGCGAGCCCCCCTGCTATAAGGGACTCGACCCGACGCCCACTGTCCATCCCTTGCCGCCCGCGGCGACGGAGGGGCGCCCGGGTGGGAAAGTCTCTGGTCTTGCGTAACAGTTGTTTACTTCATGTGTCAACAGATCTGCCGTCACTCGGACGTAAACATCTTGGGAAAATATTCATTTTTACGGAGAGAAGAACTGACAACATATGAGCGTATTTCTAAAAATAACATTTAATTCTCGACAAAAAATCGTCAACTGTCCTTTATTTTCCTGCCCTTGTGAAGTCACTTGAAAAATGTTTCATTTTGTGGTTAATTAACTGTTTATATTTGTTTTAATTCTATTTCTGTTAAAACCATTTAAATGATCTAACTATTGTTAATTATGCTTATGGTTTTTTTTCATGGTAATTGTATAATTAAATGTTTCTCTTTACAATGTTTGTAATATTTAATAACCTTTTAGATAATAATAATGATTTATTTTATTTATATGTCAACAATATATTTCAACTTAATTATATTTGAAATATAAACCATTTTAAATCTTAAATTAAAATATGATTGTTTTTATAATCTTGTTTTAAAAAAAAACGTTCATACAAAGTTAATAATTTGAGATTAAAATGTCATTTTTATTTTCTTTATATTTCAGCTGATATTGTAAAGTTTACTTTTTAGTCTTTCGCACAAAGACTTCAGATCTTGAAGATTAAATATTTAACATCATCCAGAGTTTGGCAGTGAAAAGAAACAATAAAATATATTGAAATATTGGAAGGAAACTGCGAAGAAATGAGTAAAAAAACAAGAGATTTATGACTATTTTCTCTGGCAGGTGACGGGTGACAGGTACTGCCGCGCCCAGCAGGAGGCGCTCCACTCCTCGCACACCTACCTGTGTCTCCTGGCCTCCACCCGGAACCACCAGATCCTGCACGACCAGTACCACGGCCGGGGCGAGCGCAGCCGCGAGCAGACGGCGGCGCTGGTCGGGCTGCGCCTGCCCTCGCAGCCGGGGGGGAAGGGCTGGGAGAAGTGAGAGACGTGGAGCGGAGCACGAGGACATTTGATGCTTTCATTACCCAGAAGTCTTTGCCTTGACCACAATAAAGTGTTTCTGTTTTTTTGACACGTGTGTCTCTCGACGTTCCTGAGCCAGAGTGCGGTGGTAGCTTGTTGATTCGGGTCCCCGGTGGGTTTCGGATCAGACCTCCTGGTCCCGGTCTACATGTAAGGATGCTGAGCGAGGACCAGGAGGTCGGACTCACGCGGACCAGGACTCGTGAAGGTAACGGGCCGTGAAGATCCGGGCGCTGGCTGTCAACGCGATGTCCCACTTCTGCTGGAACTGAAGGTTTGGAGGTGAAAAGGGCGAAAGGAGAGAGCGTTCGGGGGAGGAGGGGGAGGGTCGGGGGAGGAGGGGGAGGAGACTCTGGACAGCGAGCGCTGATGTCTCGCCTCACAGCAGAGACGACGCTCGCCTCCCAGGACACGACTGTGAGAGTCTCGGCTCGAGATGTTCGGGATGATCAAGAACTCCCTCTTCGGGAGCACGGAGGAGACGGAATACAAACTCCTCAGCACCGAGACCAAGGTGAGAGTCACTGTCTCACTCTTCTGCCGTCTCACACCGTTCATGTCTCACTTTTTCTGTCTCGCTTTCCTACTCTTTCACTCTACAGTGGGGTTTTTTTCTGGTTGTCTCACTCTCGTACAGTATCACTCTTTGGGTGTGTTTCACCCTTAAAGTGTTCTTTTGGTGTCTCACTCATCTATTGCCCTACTCTCTAAAATGGTGAGATAGAAGAGTGAGACAGCAGAAGAGTCATATAGTGGAAGAGTAAAAAACTGGGAAAAAATATCCATTTATCCATGTTTCTCACTCTTCTGCTATCTCGGTATTTTAGTGTCTCACTCTTCTGCTATCTTAATATTCTAGTATCTCACTCTTCTGCTATCTTAATATTCTAGTATCTCACTCTTCTGCTATCTCAGTATTTTAGTGTCTCACTCTTCTGCTATCTAAATATTATAGTATCTCACTCTTTTTCTATCTAACTATTTAAGTGTCTCACTCTTCTGCTATCTTAATATTCTAGTATCTCACTCTTCTGCTATCTCAGTATTTTAGTGTCTCACTCTTCTGCTATCTCACTATTTAAGTGTCTCACTCTTCTGCTATCTCACTATTGTAGTGTCTCACTCTTCTGCTATCTTAATATTCTAGTATCTCACTCTTCTGCTATCTCAGTATTTTAGTGTCTCACTCTTCTGCTATCTCAATATTATAGTGTCTCACTCTTTTTCTATCTAACTATTTTAGTGTCTCACTCTTCTGCTATCTCAATATTTTAGTGTCTCACTTTTCTGCTATCTCACTATTTTAGTGTCTCACTCTTCTGCTATCTCACTATTTAAGTGTCTCACTCTTCTGCTATCTCACTATTGTAGTGTCTCACTCTTCTGCTATCTTAATATTCTAGTATCTCAATCTTCTTCTATCTCACTATTTTAGTGTCTCACTCTTCTGCTATCTCACTATTTTAGTGTCTCACTCTTCTGCTATCTCACTATTTTAGTGTCTCACTCTTCTGCTATCTGTTCTCACTATTTTAGTGTCTCACTCTGCTATCTCACTATTTTAGTGTCTCACTCTTCACTCTTGCTTTTTGTCACTATTTTTAGTGTCTCACTCTTCTGCCATCTCAATATTGTCACTCTTCTGATATCTCACTACTTTAGTGTCTCACTCTGCTATCTAACTATTTAAGTGTCTCACTCTTCTGCTATCGTAATATTCTAGTATCTCAATCTTCTTCTATCTCACTATTTTAGTGTCTCACTCTTCTGTTATCTCACTATTTTAGTGTCTCACTCTTCTGCTATCACACTACTTTAGTGTCTCACTTTTCTGTTATCTCACTATTTTAGTGTCTCACTCTTCTGCTATCACACTACTTTAGTGCTTCACTCTTCTTTTGTGTCACTATTTTAGTGTCTCACTCTTCTGCCATCTCAATATTGTAGAATCTCACTATTTTTCTATCTAACTATTTAAGTGTCTCACTCTTCTGCTATCGTAATATTCTAGTATCTCAATCTTCTTCTATCTCTGTGTGTGTGTGTGTGTGTACATGTTTTATAAAACACTTTTCTGTCGTATTTGAATATTTGTGTTTGTATTAACATTGTAAAACTACGTGTGTGTGTAATAACACACATGTAACAAGTGTGTTCCAGTGAGGGTGTGTTGTTTCATGTTGTGCGTCATCTTGTGTGTCATGGTTGACATTTTATTCTTTTCTGAGGTGAAAGACCAGGTTTTACTATCAGAGACTCGTCCGGGCCCCTCCCCGAGTAGCTGGGACGTGCTCCCGCGACCCTGAACCAGATGAACGCAGTGGCATCATTGTCAGTACATCAGGCGCTCCGGGCCTCGGGTCGGCGCTGATTGAGTTTCCTGCTGCAAACCAGATTAAACGTCATCGCGAGTCTGTTCCTCGGAGTCGCGGTGAGACGGTAACGTGGTTACGGCGTGGACCAGAGAATATCGGGTCGAGAGATCGCC
>JACEEU010000695.1:18744597-18769597 GCA_016630915.1 Callionymus lyra
TAATTATTTTATTTTTAAACATTTACTAGATCAATTGTTACGGGTGTTACAGCTAACACTGTTAGCCACTAGCTAAGCAAGAACTGTTAGCCACTAGCTAAGCTAGCACTCTTATCCACTAGCTAACCTAGCACTGTTAGCCACTAGCTAAGCAAGAACTGTTAGCCACTAGCTAAACTAGCACTCTTATCCACTAGCTAGGCTAGCACTGTTAGCCACTAGCTAATCTAGCACTGTTTGCCACCAGCTAAGCTAGCACTGTTAGCCAATAGCTATGCTAGCACTGTTAGCCACCAGCTAATCTAGCACTGTTAGCCACTAGCTATGCTAGCACTGTTAGCCACTAGCTAAGCTAGCACTCTTATCCACTAGCTAGGCTAGCACTGTTAGCCACCAGCTAAGTTAGCACTGTTAGCCACTAGCTAAGCTAGCACTGTTAGCCACCAGCTAAGCTAGCACTGTTAGCCACTAGCTATGCTAGCACTGTTAGCCACCAGCTAATCTAGCAAGCCTAGCATTCATGTTAATGGTTGAGACCTTGGCTCCTGTGAGGGTTAAAGAAACAGTGACACTGAAGGATCGACGGATAAACTTTAATTTTCTTCATCACAGTTTTGTCAAGAGCATCATTTTATGATACATTTATTTTAAATATGTTTTTAAAAGCTCGTGAAGCTTCATGTTCATTTCAAGAGTCGTAGAAACTTTCGTCAACATTATGACAGTTCGGAACATCAGACAAAAACTCACGAGATTTAAAAAAAAATGTATTTTCTCAAACTTTCACTCAAAATCTCTTGAAACAGTTGATTTATTTTCTCCTTCGACTCAAAAATACTTGAACACAAACCGTCTTAAACCAAATGTTCATTTGTTCATTTTTCAAAAATCTTTTATTTTCATAAAGAAAAACCAAATATTGTTGAAGCGACAGTCGTGTAACTATTTATGAAACATGTTTATATTATCATGAATATTCTAGTCTAAGGTAAGGTAAGGTAAAACTTTATTGATCGTGTACATCGGAATATTTCAACCTGGGTTTGATTTTAACTTAAATGTTGCTTCGACTCTTTAATTCAATGATTTCTTTATTGAAAGGTTGTTTTTAAATGTTTTTTTTTTAATGAAAATATTTATTTACAATAATAATGTAATATTTACTTTTTTTAATTTAAATAATTTAAAAAATACATCCAAATGTCAGTTTTTGTAATTGAATATATAAATGTTGGTATAATAGAGTCTACAGACCAAACCAACAGAGCTCAGAGCTACTGATGAAACTTCAGCCAATCATGTGACGCACAGATGATCATGTGACGCACAGATGATCATGTGACCACACACACGATCACATGAAGATCCAGTAGCTCTGTGCTCTGTTGATAATGTCTGGTGACTCTATTATACCAACATTTATATATTCAATTAAAAATATTGAATTTACAACATGTATTTTTTTATTATTTGAATTAAAATATCAAACTGTAAAATTATACATTTTGAAAATGTGTAATTATTTAAAAAACATCTCAATAATCTTTCAATGCAGAAATTGTTAAATTCAATTATTTAATCAAATAATTCAAAGCTTAAAAAAAGCAAACATTTTTATTTAACAATAATATTATTAATCAAACATTTTTACAGTTAAATATTCGGAATAAAACAATTCTTCTCCGCTGCAGCGCCCTCGTGTGGCCCCCGAGAGAATAGTCGTGTTGTGTGTATGTTGTCAAGAACGTGTGTTTTTTTTTTTAGTGCATGAAGTGGACTCTTCATTTATCTGTGATCATGTGACCCGCCATGTGACGTGACAATAAATGTTCACCGAGTTGAAAGACGGATTCGTAGTGTTTGTGGAGTCACGTGACTCTCGTGATCATGTGACTCTGACCACGTGACCGGATCGAGAGACGCGTTTATTCTTTTAGTTTCAAGTATTCCTTTAGTTTCTTTGGCTCTTTAAATTATTCTGCTTTATTATTAAATCAAGGTCATTTTACACTGATTTAGTTTCGTTTGATAAAATTGAAAAATTGTTTTTATTATTTCCAAAGTATTGTATTAAAAACAAACGTAAAACGCAGTTTTTACTCAAAGATGGTTTTCGTTGTTTATTAATATTTGTTTCACGTGTTAAAAAATACTCCGTTAAAATGATTCGATTTTTTAAAATAAATAATTATAAAAAACTTTATTGAGCGTTTATGGAGAACATTTTGTTTGTTCATTTTGAAAGAAGTTCGTTTAAAAAAGTTATTTTATGTTGAGAAACATTTGAAAAACGGTTTAAATAGTTCAATTATTTATTTATTTAAGTTATTTAATATAATATTTTTAACCACAAATTCAAATCATGAAAAACACTCGGTAGTAAAAAAGTTTAATTCACTCAAACATGTTTTTTCTTTGGTTCTTTTAAAATAATTCTGTTTTTTTTTTGTTAATCAAGATTATTTATGAAAACATGTTTTTATTTTAACACATACAAATAGTTTGGTATTTGTTTAATAAAATAAAAATATATGCTTTTTTTAATCGACATAAATTAAACACTGGTTTCACAAATCAAAGGTTTTATTTTATTTTTATTTAGATTTACTGAGTATTTTGAAGGAGGAAAAGAAAATGACACAGAAATGATTGAATTAATAATAAAAATAAAGGAGTTTAAACGAATCATTGTATTGTGTGTATTTTATTCCATCAATAACGACTCGTTCCTGCAACGGTTAGAATCTTTAATAAACTCATCAAGAAAGAAAAACACGCGTTAGTTCAAGAATCTCAACACAAACCTTCAGGAAGTGAGAAGAAGATTCAAGGGAAGTTGTGTTGTCACCCTGAGCTCGCACAACGAGCCAGGACTACACACACACACACACACTCACTCACACTCGCACACACACGTAATATTGGAAATGTGATTGTTGGTCTGTGTGGGTCACGAGTGACTCCAGGAGTGTTGACTCTAGAAAAATACTTTCTCATCCTCTACACACGGAAGATCAGAAACCATCGATGGGGGAAAACATCAGGTCCAGGTCTTCAGTTGTTCTTCTTGTTGGGGGTGTTGTCGGGGTACGGGGCGTAGGGCGGGGGTCTCTCCTGTAGGGGGACGAGACCGTTAGCAACTACACACACCAGAGACAATATAGACACACTTAAGTATCATTGAAGTCAATATTGTACTTTCATTGACTTTATTCAACCTCGTCAGATAAAGAAAGAATGATGACTGAGGACGAGAGGATGCAGTGAGTCCAGAGTCAAGTACTGGACAATACTACACATATATACTTGTTACTACACTATCACAACACCAGAGTCAAGTACTTGTCAATATTACACATATATACTTGTTACTACACTATCACAACACCAGAGTCAAGTACTGGACAATACTACACATATATCCTTGTTACTACACTATCACAACACCAGAGTCAAGTACTGGACAATACTACACATATATACTTGTTACTACACTATCACAACAACAGAGTCAAGTACTGGACAATACTACACATATATACTTGTTACTACACTATCACAACAACAGAGTCAAGTACTGACAATACTAAACATATATACTTGTTACTACACTATCACAACACCAGAGTCAAGTACTGGACAATACTACACATATATACTTGTTACTACACTATCACAACACCAGAGTCAAGTACTGGACAATACTACACATATATACTTGTTACTACACTATCACAACACCAGAGTCAAGTACTGGACAATACTACACATATATACTTGTTACTACACTATCACAACAACAGAGTCAAGTACTGGACAATACTACACATATATACTTGTTACTACACTATCACAACAACAGAGTCAAGTACTGGACAATACTACACATATATACTTGTTACTACACTATCACAACACCAGAGTCAAGTACTGGACAATACTACACATATATACTTGTTACTACACTATCACAACACCAGAGTCAAGTACTGGACAATACTACACATATATACTTGTTACTACACTATCACAACACCAGAGTCAAGTACTGGACAATACTACACATATATACTTGTTACTACACTATCACAACACCAGAGTCAAGTACTGGACAATACTACACATATATACTTGTTACTACACTATCACAACACCAGAGTCAAGTACTGGACAATACTACACATATATACTTGTTACTACACTATCACAGTATTGGCCACTGACTAGCGGGAACCACAGGAAGTGGACTGCGGGGACAGGAAGTGAGCTCACCATGGGCATGTAGACGTTGTGAGGGTTGCTGGGGTTGTAGTAGGCGCTGCTCGCCGCCTCGGCTGCTTTAGCGTTACCTGGAACGAACTACAGTCACCATCTGGACAGCAGACGTCGACACGATGAGGTAACAACGTGAGTCACAGGGAGACAACACGAGGAGGAGGAGGAGACAAGAGGAGGAGGAGAGACAAGAGGAGGAGGAGGAAGAGGTGAAGACAAGAGGAGGAGGAGGAAGAGGTGAAGACAAGAGGAGGAGGAGGTGAAGACAAGAGGAGGAGGAGGAAGAGGTGAAGACAAGAGGAGGAGGAGGAAGAGGTGAAGACAAGAGGAGGAGGAGGAAGAGGTGAAGACAAGAGGAGGAGGAAGAGAAAGAGGTGAAGACAGGAGGAGGAAGAGAAAGAGGTGAAGACAAGAGGAGGAAGAGGAGAGGAGGAAGAGTTGGAGGAGAAGGAGAGGAGGAGGAAGAGGAGAGGAGGAAGAGGTGGAGGAGAAGGAGAAGAGGAGGAGGAGAAGGAGGAAGAGGTGAAGACAAGAGGAGGAAGAGGAGAGGAGGAAGAGTTGGAGGAGAAGGAGAAGAGGAGGAAGAGGAGAGGAGGAGAAGAGGAGGAAGAGGAGGAGGAGGAAGAGGAGGAAGAGAAAGAGGTGAAGACAGGAGGAGGAGAGGGGGAAGAGGAGGAGAAACAGAGGAAACATCCCGGAGCGACTTCATTAACGTTCCCTCAGAAACGTTGGGTCACATGACGCGATGATGCATCCCAGGCTGTTTTTTTGGGGGAAGTGAGTCACTGGGATGGATGGAAAGTGACAGGTGCAGTCAGAGCGGAGAGGACTCACCTGCAGGGGGCGCTGGTGCTGCCGAGGTCCAGTTCTGAGGAGGCCCAGGGTAGGGAGGAGGAGGAGCCATGTTGAAGCCTGGAGGAAACGCTGGAGGAAGAGATTCATTTATTCTCCTCATGATGCTGATGGAGCTGCAGCCGCGGGCTCTCAGCACACTTTTATTGATTTAGAAAAAGATTAGATATATACAGTATATATATATAGTTATATATATATATATACACATATATATATATATATGTGTATATATATATATATATATATATACATATATATATATATATACTGTATATATATATATGTATAATATATGTATATACATATATATATATATATATATACAATATATATATACACATATATATATACAGGTATTATATATATATATATATATATATATACACACTTTTTATTATTGTTTTAACAAGTTTATTTATTTGCAATGATTAAAAAAAAGGCCAAATTTAAGGTTTTTTTTCATGTTTTTACCTGAAGTTTTTTAAGACTTAATTTTAGAAAAATTTAAAAAAGATTTTATTTTTCTATAGTTTATATATCTTTGGTATGATTTTTTTTTAAGTTAATATTTTCACCATCAATTCTTTTTTTTTTATTCTCGCCTTTATTTTCTAAAAATATTATATTTTTGATGATTTGTTTTCTATAAAGTTTATGTTTTGCCATCATTATATAATAATATAAGTATAATAATAATAATAATAATAATAATAATAATAATAATAATAATATATAAAGTGAATATTCGAACCATAACTCCGACACAATAGTATTCTCTCCGCACCTGCGTTGCTGGTGGGGTAAGGGTACCCCATGTTGCCGGCCGCGGGCGGGAAGAAGCCGTTCTGCTGAGGACCAGGAGCAGCGTAGGGGTAGGCGGGGGGGGCGTGAGGAGGGGGTCCGTATCCGTTCATCATCCCCGGGGCAGGATAGCCGTACGAGGCGGCGCCGTTGTGAGCCGGTTGACTGCGAGAGGCTGAGACACATGTGATGAGAAGCAAGAAACTTGAAGAACTTTCTTTCACCAACCGTTGGTGGCCAGTTTGAAGAGATGCTGGCCGACCTCGATGGCTCCTCCACTCATGAACGAGATCTTGAAGTGAGCCTGACCCTCCCAGCCGCCTGCAGTACACACTTGTTTACTCAACAACAACAGGAGAGAGAGAGAGACACAAGAGAGAGGGAGAGAGAGACAAGAGAGAGAAACAGAGAGAGAGAGAGAGAGAGAGAGAGACGACAGAGAGAGAGAAAGAGAAAGAGAGAAACAGAGAGAGAGAAAGAGAGAGCGAGAGAGAGAAAGAGAGCGAGAGAGAGACAAGCAACAGAGAGAGCGAGAGAGAGAGAGAGAGAGAAAGAGCGAGAGACAAGCAACAGAGAAAGAGCGAGAGAGAGAGCGAGAGACAAGAAACAGAGAGAGCGAGAGAGAGCGAGAGACAAGCAACAGAGAGAGAGAGAGAGAGAGAAAGAGCGAGAGACAAGCAACTGAGAAAGAGCGAGAGAGAGAGCAAGAGAAGAAACAGAGAGAGCGAGAGACAAGAAACAGAGAGAGCGAGAGAGAGCGAGAGACAAGAAACAGAGAGAGAGAGAAAAAGCGAGAGACAAGCAACAGAGAAAGAGCGAGAGAGAGAGCGAGAGACAAGAAACAGAGAGAGCGAGAGAGAGAGAGCGAGAGACAAGAAACAGAGATAGAAAGAGCGAGAGAGAGAGAGCGAGAGACAAGAAACAGAGAGAGCAAGAGCGAGAGAGAGCGAGAGACAAGAAATAGAGATAGAAAGAGCCAGAGAGAGAGCGAGAGACAAGAAACAGAGAGAGCGAGAGCGAGAGACAAGAAATAGAGATAGAAAGAGCCAGAGAGAGAGCGAGAGACAAGAAACAGAGAGAGCGAGAGCGAGAAAGAGCGAGAGACAAGAAACAGAGATAGAAAGAGCGAGAGAGAGAGAGCGAGAGACAAGAAACAGAGAGAGAGAGAGAGCGAGAGACAAGCAACAGAGAAAGAGCGAGAGAGAGAGCGAGAGACAAGAAACAGAGAGAACGAGAGAGAGAGCGAGAGACAAGAAACAGAGAGAGCGAGAGAGAACGAGAGACAAGAAACAGAGAGAGCGAGAGCGAGAGAGAGAGAGCGAGAGACAAGAAACAGAGAGAAAGGGAGCGAGAGACAAGAAACAGAGATAGAAAGAGCGAGAGAGAGAGCGAGAGACAAGAAACAGAGATAGAAAGAGCGAGAGAGAGAGCGAGAGACAAGAAACAGAGAAGAAAGAGCGAGAGAGAGAGCGAGAGACAAGAAACAGAGAGAGAGAGAGAGAGAGAGAGTGACCTCTGACCTCCGTGCTCAGCCGTCACCGTCCCCTTAATACAGTTTGCTGCGAACACCGGCTGCTCGATGCTGCAGCCTTTCATCAGGTAATACGGGAACATGGCTGAACCCAGACGGTCCTTGTCTTTGGACACGAACACCAGCTGGAGACGGAGGAGGAAACGTTACGAGGTGTTTTTAAAAGAGTGTGAGACGCGACTCACTCTGTAGGGCGTCAGGTACACGGTTCCTTTCTTGGTTCCTCGGAGAACATCACACTTGGTGCTGAAGTCGCTGAAGGACAGTTCCACGTTCTTGCACTCGCGCACAACACTGTTCAGACGCACAACATCATCTTGTTTATCATCACTTTAAATATGGTTACACACGTTCTTGCACTCGCGCACAACACTGTTCAGACGCACAACATCATCTTGTTTATCATCACTTTAAATATGGTAACACACCTTCTTGCACTCGCGCACAACACTGTTCAGACGCACAACATCATCTTGTTTATCATCACTTTAAATATAGTTACACACGTTCTTGCACTCGCGCACAACACTGTTCAGACGCACAACATGATCTTGTTTATCATCACTTAAAATATGGTTACACACGTTCTTGCACTCGCGCACAACACTGTTCAGACGCACAACATCATCTTGTTTATCATCACTTTAAATATGGTTACACACGTTCTTGCACTCGCGCACAACACTGTTCAGACGCACAACATCATCTTGTTTATCATCACTTTAAATATGGTTTCACACGTTCTTGCACTCGCGCACAACACTGTTCAGACGCACAACATCATCTTGTTTATCATCACTTTAAATATAGTTACACACGTTCTTGCACTCGCGCACAACACTGTTCAGACGCACAACATCATCTTGTTTATCATCACTTTAAATATGGTTACACACGTTCTTGCACTCGCGCACAACACTGTTCAGACGCACAACATCATCTTGTTTATCATCACTTTAAATATGGTTACACACGTTCTTGCACTCGCGCACAACACTGTTCAGACGCACAACATCATCTTGTTTATCATCACTTTAAATATGGTTACACACGTTCTTGCACTCGCGCACAACACTGTTCAGACGCACAACATCATCTTGTTTATCATCACTTTAAATATGGTTACACACGTTCTTGCACTCGCGCACAACACTGTTCAGACGCACAACATCATCTTGTTTATCATCACTTTAAATATGGTTACACACGTTCTTGCACTCGCGCACAACACTGTTCAGACGCACAACATCATCTTGTTTATCATCACTTTAAATATAGTTACACACGTTCTTGCACTCGCGCACAACACTGTTCAGACGCACAACATCATCTTGTTTATCATCACTTTAAATATAGTTACACACGTTCTTGCACTCGCGCACAACACTGTTCAGACGCACAACATCATCTTGTTTATCATCACTTTAAATATGGTTACACACGTTCTTGCACTCGCGCACAACACTGTTCAGACGCACAACATCATCTTGTTTATCATCACTTTAAATATGGTTACACACGTTCTTGCACTCGCGCACAACACTGTTCAGACGCACAACATCATCTTGTTTATCATCACTTTAAATATGGTTACACACGTTCTTGCACTCGCGCACAACACTGTTCAGACGCACAACATCATCTTGTTTATCATCACTTTAAATATGGTTACACACGTTCTCTGCACACAGCGCACAACATCATCTTGTTTATCATCATTTAAATATAGTTAGTTCTTGCACTCGCGCACAACACTGTTCAGACGCACAACATCATCTTGTTTATCATCACTTTAAATATGGTTACAATTGTTCTTGCACTCGCGCACAACACTGTTCAGACGCACAACATCATCTTGTTTATCATCACTTTAAATTCACGTTACACTCGCGCACAACACTGTTCAGACGCACAACATCATCTTGTTTATCATCACTTTAAATATGGTTACACACGTTCTTGCACTCGCGCACAACACTGTTCAGACGCACAACATCATCTTGTTTATCATCACTTTAAATATGGTTACACATGTTCTTGCACTCCCGCACAACACTGTTCAGACGCACAACATCATCTTGTTTATCATCACTTTAAATATGGTTACACATGTTCTTGCACTCGCGCACAACACTGTTCAGACGCACAACATCATCTTGTTTATCATCACTTTAAATTCACGTTACACACGTTCTTGCACTCGCGCACAACACTGTTCAGACGCACAACATCATCTTGTTTATCATCACTTTAAATTCACGTTACACTCGCGCACAACACTGTTCAGACGCACAACATGACACTCGTTTATCACAACTTTAACTTCGCGTTACACACAAATACAGATATAATTCAAGAAATATAATTTACAGACCATGTGACCCTTGTAACTACTTTCATTTGTTTTCAAACCAAAATATGTCCAAACATCAGCTTTAAAAGCTTCTGGACTCACTGTATCCTCTCATCCTCAGTCATCATTATCCCCTTAGCTACGGAGGACGTAACGACTGCTGCCATCTAGATTATTATTTCTACACTATAGCAATATAAACCTCAAAAGAACGATGTCGGGAATAGAAAATATACAAATAAAAATGAAATACAATTTTTTAAGTGCTGTTAAATATCAATACAGTATCGTGAGAAAATATCGCGATAATTAAATATATGAAAGTTTCCTTACACCCCTTGTATTCATATTTATTTTCAGTATTTATAAAAAAAACAATTAAATTAACCCCTTTTTTAAAAAAATGTTTGTGAGGCAACAATGGAAAAATATAAGTGTTTAGTAAGATCTGGCGACATTTCCGGTTTCCAAAATGTCAACATCCAGCTGACGTCACTTCCTGTTGTGACGCTCGGCTACATGTTAGCATCGGAATAAACCCAGAGTGTATGAAGGAAAAGTACAGTCAGTGACAATAAAACATCATTTAAGAAATACTTCAATATCTTTTCGCGTATTTACAACTTAAATGACGTCATATGAGCGAGACAAAGGTGTCCCGGGCCACTTTAGCAGTTAGCATAGCAACTACGCACTGGGAAGAGTGACGTAAACAAAACGAGTCAAACTCGTATTAAAACATGACTTCACGTCAACGAACACGAACCTCTCGCCATTGTCGATCACGACTCCTCCGTTCTGAGAGTGGTTTCTGTTCAGCGCCATGACTTCCCCGGAGCTGGAGCTTCTGCTGTGCGACTGACGGCGAGGCTGACGTCACGAGGACTGACGTCACGACGAGCAAACTCATGACCGAGTGAGATCATCGATGATCTTGTTTGTTTGTTTGTCGATCACACGTCTCACATAAATAAACACACTGCTAAAGATCTATGAAGTGGATTGACTTTAATGTATTATGTGTTCGTGAAGAGTTTAGTTAAATACTACTTTAAATGTTTTAATAAAGAAAACTAAAGCAGTTATTTACAAAACTTTTACGTAAATTAATTATTATTTGTTTCAGAAAGTAAGTAATATTTAAGATCTTTCAGACCAGGGTCACAAAGCGCTTAAACAATCAAAACAATATTCAATAAAGTATAACTTTAAAGTTCAAGATAAAACTAATAACACAACAGGATTCCAGAAATCAAGGAAAAGCCTGAACAAATAGAAACGTCTTAAGACTTTCTTGAAGGAGTATAACATCAAACACAATTTCTTGAAGGAGTCAGTAGATCATCAAACACAGATGTTTTTGAAGAGTCAGTAGATCACAAAAAAGTTTTTGAAGGAGTCAGTAGATCTCAAACACAGATGTTTTTGAAGAGTCATAGATATAAACACAATTTTGAAGGAGTCAGTAGATATCACATTTTGAAGGAGTCAGTAGATCATCAACAAATTTTCTTGAAGGAGTCAGTAATCATCAACAAGATTTTTTAATATAATATCAAAAATTTTCTTGAAGGATCATAGATATCAAACACAATTTTCTTGAAGGATCATAGATATCAAACACAGAGTTTCCAAATTAGAGCAAAGTCTATTTCTCTTTGTTTAGAAATATTTCTTAAACCTAGACCCGAGCTGGTTTATATATAGAGACCTGAATAAGCTTTTAAATTAAATAATTTTTATTTAAATTTATAAAATTTTAATTATTTTATCTTAACCTTATTATTTCTTTAAATTATTAATTTTTAAAACTTTTTTCTTTGCTATGTTAAAATACAAATACCTTGTAAATTTGATAATTTTATTAAGAAAGAATAAAAATAAAACTTAACAGATTTTTTTATTATTGAAAAAAATTAACTTAAATATTTCGTAACATTTAGAGAAAATGGACACATTCAACGAGTTAAAAAACAATTAAAGATCCTTATTCAGGATTATTCAGTTTATTATGGCATTATATTGTGTCATTGTATTGTTTTTACTTTTAAGTTTTGAACAATCAAAAGTGTTGTGGAGATTGTTTCATTGTCAACGAAGTAAATTAATAATTTTTGTTCTGTATTTTTTTTTAAATGAAAGATCGTTAAAAACTATTAGAAAACTATTTTTTCCACATTCTAAAGAAGCAGATTGAAAACTGTAACTGAGATAAGTGTGTTAGCTCAAAAGTACCGATTCAATAAGAAACACAGAGATAAGATGGTAGACATGAGAGAAAAAAAAAGATAAACATTCCAGCGATTAAATTAAGCCCCGCCCAGTCTGTGACCACGCCCCCAGCGCACCTTCACCGTTATTTTTTTAAATCTTATATATTCAGAATAAATCCACGAGCGATAACATCTCTAATGTTCACACTTTGATATGGAAAATAAAACGTATTATTTTGGCACCTGTACCTGCTTCAACTGTGCCGTTGATGATTGACAGCAGACACGAGACGCGCGCAGGTGTGATGATGTCACGTCTCGTTAAGTTCATGGATCTCAGACCAGCCGCGCTCTTGTGAAAACTGTCGCGGATCTACGTTCCCGCGTGATCACAAATTAAATAACAAATAAATACAAATACGATAAAAGATGATTTGTTTGTACAAATCTAGTTGGATTCCTCTGCTCCTGGTCGCGCTGTGCTGGTGCGAGCAGGTGAGGAGAACACCTGTGCTGAGGTCCCAGCTGGTCCGCCCGAGGGTCACCTGCTCCCCGCGCAGGATCCGAGCCGTGTTCGGACCAGAGGTCAAGGTCCGTGTCACAGGTGAGGTCGTTAAAAAACACCTGAGCAAACCTGGGTCACCTGTAGATGAACGTCCAGAATAATCACCCAGAGATCTTCAAACATGTTCCTCTGAACTGCCTCAGAGGAACCACTCGTTATACCGCCACCCACTGGTGAACTTGCTGAACTACAGTAAAAGTTTGTCGATTTATTCTGGTCAAGGTTGTCTTTCTCTCCTCAGACTCCAGCGGCGAAGCTGTCCTGGTCTCCTCGTCCGAAGGCTTGTGCGGCGTCAGACTGGAGCAGGAGAAGAACCAGAGCCTGGTCTTCTACAGCTCCTACAACAGCTGCTACGCCCGAGAGGAGGTCAGTTCACGCCGAGGTCCACACATCGGGAGGTCCATCGAGTGCAGATCCCTGATGGTTTCTCAGGAATATTGTGATGCAAACTTCTCAGACGTATTTGTCCATCTTGGCTCATCTGTGAGGAACCCTCTAGGTGGTGTGAGGATGGTTCCTCTCTGGGATGATCTTGAAGATCTTAGAGGGCTGATGACTTTTCTCTTGATCCTCAGGGACACATGGTGGTGGTCCCCCTGCAGGTCCAGATCAAGGGCAACCCTCGCTGGTTCAAGGTGAACATCAGCTGCCCCGTCACCAGGTCGAGCAAGAGATCCCGACCTTCGCCCATACGTGAGTGAAGACTCCGTCAGGAGGTCTGTGGTCCTCTCTCAACGAAGGTCTCCGACCTCCAGGGTCCCCCGGGCAGTGTGACTTCCACAAGTCCCTCAGACTGGACTGTGGCGTCCCTGAGATCTCCAGCACGTCCTGCAACAAGCTGGGCTGCTGCTTCGACTCCGAAGACTCCTCGTGCTACTACAGACTCAACGGTGGGTTCAGGTCTTCTCACGGCGCCCGAGTCACCGCTGACCACGTCTGCTTCCAGCCTGCTCTCGCGACGGACACTTTGTGTTCTCCGTCCTGTCCAGCGAGACGCACCCGCCCCTGGACCTCCTCAGCCTCACGGTGAAGAATCAGCCCGACTGCACCCCAGCGATCACAACCGCTGACACGGCGGTTTTTAAGGTCCAGGTCATGGACTGTGGAGTCCAGATGAAGGTACTAGAGAAGGTTCTGTTCACTGTGGGGACTGTTGGCTGAAGCTCCTCTCTGGGGTCTCAGGTGAGTGGGGACATCGTGACCTATGACCTGGAGGTGGAGGAGCGGTTGGGGGATGGGATCTACGAGGAGTCTCCGTTCAGGTGAACCTTCTCCTCAGAGACTCTTCGGTTCAGTCTTTGGTGACCCTCTTGTCCCGCGTCCCAGCGTCCATGTCCAGTGTGAGTACGAAGCCTCGGACCTGATGCGGGCGGCTGACCTGCGATCCTTCCAGGCCGTGACCAACCCCCCGCCGGCGGTGGCTCTGGGGAACATCCAGGTCCAGATGAGACTGGCCACGGGTAAACCCGAGCACGACCACGTCATCCAGGTGTGCCAGTAATCCAGTTTTTCTGTTTCTCCAGATTCCACCTTCATGTCCTTCCACCCCGAAGACCAGCTCCCGCTGGCCCTGCCCCTCCGAGAGCCCGCCTACGTGGAGGTCTCCCTGGCCGAGCCGTCCCTGGACCCGTCCCTGTCCCTGCACGTGCGAGACTGCTTCGCCTACCCGGTGTCCCGGCACTCGGTCTGGACGCTGCTGTATGACGGGTGAAGGTCCACGCTGAGGTCCGAGTCACAGGATCACGTCTCAGTCCCGGCTCATGCTCCGCAGGTGTCCCAATCCCCTGGACGACATGGGGAGCTCCGTTCCCGTGGACCACCTGGGCCGGACCTCCTCTGACTCGCAGGTCCGGAGGTTCGATGTGAAAACGTTTGCCTTCCTGGACCCGGAGGGAAGTGAACCCAGCGCGGAGAAGGTTGGACCAGAGTCTCAGCTCTGACCAGATGTTGTTGTTGACTTGACTCTCCTCCGCAGATGTTCTTCTACTGCTGGGTCCAGATCTGCAGCCAGGACATGGACTGCTCCCAGGACTGCTCCATCGTCTGTCAGTACTTGCCGCTAAACTTCTCCATGTTCGACCTTGAACTTGTTTCCTTCTTCCAGCTTCCGAGGGCGACCGACGGAAGAGGGCGGCTTCTTCCCAGTCCAACCTGACCCAGTGGGTCTCCTACGGCCCGATGATGCTGAACCAGGAGGACCAGGAGTCCGGCTCGTGTGCTCAGCAGAACAGTAAATCTATCAGACCGGAACGCCCCGGGTCGTCGTGAAGTTAACGTCTCTCTGGTCAGTGTTCCAGGTGACGGTCTACGTGGTCTCCGGGGTCGGAGCCCTCCTGCTGCTGGTCATGGTGCTCCTGCTCTTCTGGACCAGGATCAGACGGAGCAGGGACAGGCCACCACCAGACCCTCCAGCAGACATTACGGATTCTCAATAAAGTTTTCACTGATGTGAACAAGAACCTTGTGATTTTTTTTTTTTACTGTTTTTTTCTCAGAAACACTTGAGCAACGATCGTGACACCATCATAAAACTAGGATTGCGCCACCTGTAGGGAAGAAGAGGAACTACATTCTGGGGGAAAAAACGTTTTGAACAGATGAAGTCAGACCTCAGTTGTTTATGGATTAACTATTTTTTGATCATGAGTTTTGGATAAAAATATTTTAATTTGGTTTGTCTTTTACTGCAGACTTAATAGTTTAAATAGTTACAGATCTGTAGCAAGACTTATGGAATATTAGAACTGAAGAGATGAATGTGGAAAAATATACAATATGTAAATCAACTTCAATTGTTTATTCAAATGGTCAAATCCTGAAGTAAAGGAAAAGTGTTTAAATGGAAATTCTACTGTATTTAATAATTCTTTGGAATAAAACAAGTATTTGAACCAAGTAAATAAAAAGGGAAATGTTTGAATATCAAAGTTACTATGATTTTTCCTATATTTATTTCTAATTCCCATTATATGTTCAACCATTTTTTTTTTTTTTTAAACATTCGAAACGATCATGTAAAAAACGGTAAAAGACGAAAACCTTCACAAAGTTTGTTTTCTTTAATTGTTCAGATGAGCAGCATGATGAAGGTGAAGATGATGATAAAGAAGATGATGATAAAGAGGAAGACGATGATGAAAGATGAAGATGCAAATAGTTTCAATAGGGTTTGAACTTCCTCTGCGATCTGAGCAAAGCGATTCTCTGCTTGTCCTCCTCGAACTTCTTCCTCAGCTCAGCGATGTCTGGAGGAGAAAACAAACGTAGGATCCGTGACGTTGAAAACCTTCGAGACACCGTTCGGTTCTGGACTCACGTTCTTTCTGCGTGTTCTTGTGCTGCCAGCTGTAGAAGTTCAGCAGCTCCTTCCTCTTCTTCTTCCTGGTCTCCCTCTGCAGCGTCCTCTCATTGGCCGCCTCGCTGTGGGGGCGGGCCTTCGTGCCCCGGGGACCCCGCGTCACCTTCACCCAGCCGTCCTCGTCCTCCTGCTGCTGCTCCTCCTGCTCCTTCTTCTGCACCTCCTCCTGAAAGACTCCGAAACCGTCTGAGACACCGAGCGGAGCCTGAACCCCGGACCCAGAGCGACCCCTCACCTCCTCCTTCCTCTGGTCGTAGTCCTTCATGAAGGAGTCCACCGCCTCCTGCAGCAGGTCCGGCTGAACGAAGCCCTTGTTGTACTGGTGGATCCACTCTGGTGAAGAGAGATGAGGATCAGCACCTCCACATCAACACCTCAGACCGAAGGCTCTTACTCTGCAGTCCGGTCCGGACGGGCCGGTCCTCGGTGCTGACCAGCAGAGGGACGTCGTGCGGGTGCGACTTCGCCGCCGAGACGCTCGCCGGCTTTTGAAAGACGACGTATCCGACTTTAAATCCCTGCAGGAGAGACCGGGGTCAGGTCACGTGACTCAGGTGGCCAGAGACCGGTGTCAGGGCACGTGACTCAGGTAAGTAAGTAAGTAAGTAATATTTATTTGTATAGCGCTTTTCGAGACCAGGGTCACAAAGCGCTTAAACAATCAAAACAATACTCAAAAAAGTATATACTTTAAAGATCAAGATAATACTAAGAACAACACAGGAGTTCGAGAAATTCAAGGAAAAGCCTGAACAAATAGAAACGTCTTAAGATCTTTCTTAAAGGAGTCAGTAGATCCATCAAGTGGGAAGAGACCGGCGTCAGGTCACGTGACTCAGGTGGGCAGAGACCGGCGTCAGGTCACGTGACTCAGGTGGGCAAACACCAGGGGACTCACCTGCTTCCGAGCCGGCACGAAGAACTTGTTCAGCTTCGGGTCCGACGGAGGTTGTGAGCCCGGATGGTCCAACAGCTCCACCGAGCGAACGGAACCGAACTTGGAGAACAACTGACCGACAACATGCTGCGACACAACGACACACACACGTCAGTCAACTCTTGACAAAAGAACATCTTTCAAACACTTTAATAACAGGAGCACGTTCAACAGACTCTGGGTCGGTACCTGCGGGCAGTACGGAGGGATGTTGAGGACAAACAAAGTTCGGTCCAGTGGTCTGTGGGAGGTTTTCTCTGCTCGGACTTTGTGTTCTTTCACGTAAACATGATGTTGTGCAACGCTGTCCGAGTCGAACTGGAGCGACAGAACTACACAAACAAACACAAATACAAACACAAATCAACTCTGGTTCGCTGGACTCGCAGGTGATCGAGAACAAAAATGTAAAAATAATGAAAGTAACTGATTTGAAACGAGTGTAAAATACACACGGACTCGTGCAGGGTTTTGTCATTACCTGTGAATCCACCTGGAATAACACAAGTATCCGCACGTTTGTGTCTGGCCGGCGCCATGTTTGTTGACTCTTCTTCTTCTTGATCCCGTCTCTGGTGTTTGTCGCACTGACGCCACCAGCTGGTGCGGAGAGGAACTGCAACGCTGTTTTCTCTTAGAAACGTCACATTTTTCTTCTTCGCTCGTGATTTGTTTTTAAATCTAAAGTATTTGTTAGTAAATAAATAGATAAATGATCCGAATTACAAGTACAGCAGCTGTCAGTCAAAAAGTTAAAATCACTTTTTTAGAGAAAAAGACTCAAAACTCCTTGTGGTTCCAGATTTATTCCCAAATAAAAACAGCAGTAGTTAAGACAGCAAAGTGGATATTTTACATTAAATACTGTACATCCTCACGTATTTACAGAGGCGATGAGAGTGTCGTCATGGCAACTCGTCCTCTTGTTCTTGTGCTTCGTTCTTGTACCGACAACATTCAGCGACAAAGTGCAAACTGGAGACTTCAGTACCAGAGGAGTAAACGTGGAGCTGCAGCTAGAACTGGACCCGGCGCCGCTCGCTCGCACATCACTGTTCAGAGGAGACGTTATTGCACCTGAGGTCAGAGGTCAGAGTGTGGCGACTCACCGGGCGCGTGAAGGTCAGGCGTCTGAAGAACTTGTTGACCTCGAAGGTTCCCGGTTTGTCCGGCCCGGTCCCGTCCCCGAGCCGGACCAGGCGGGCCCTGCCGAGGGCGGCCCTGAGGCGGATGCTTTTGATGATCCGGGTCCCGGGCTCGGAGTCCACGGTGGGCCTCGACGACACGCTGATGTAGGCGGCGTCACTCTGGCTCGGCTGGTAGCTCACTGCGACACACATCAGAGAGCATTGTGGGAGTTTGACGCAGACTGAGGTTCCTGCGTCAGAGTGACGAAAGTCTGTCTCTCCGTCTACACGACTCTGTTAGTATGTGTTGATCACGAGCGATACAGGCTTCGAGGTATTACTCTGTGAGGCTTTGTGGTATTACTCTACCAAGTCGTGGTATGACTCCGCGATGCTTCGTAGTATTACTCCGCGAAAGGATTTGTGGTATTACTCTACCAAGTCAAGGTATTACTCTGCAAGGCTTTGTGGTTTTACTCTACCAAGTCAAGGTATTACTCTGCAAGGCTTTGTGGTATTACTCTACCAAGTCAAGGTATTACTCTGAAAGGCTTCGTGGTATTACTCTGCAAAAAACAGTGAAAGGCTCCCTGCAAGGCTTTGTGGTATTACTCTACCAAGTCAAGGTATTACTCTGCAAGGCTTTGTGGTATTACTCTAACAAGTCAAGGTATTACTCTGTGAGGCCTCGTGGTATTACTCTGCAAGGCTTTGTGGTATTACTCTAGCAAGTCAAGGTATTACTCTGCAAGGCTTTGTGGTATTACTCTACCAAGTCATGGTATTACTCTGCGAGGCTTTGTGGTATTACTCTACCAAGTCAAGGTATTACTCTGCAAGGCTTCCTGGTATTACTCTGTGAGGCTTCGTGGTATTACTCTGTGAGGCTTCATGGTATTACTCTGTGAGGCTTCATGGTATTACTCCGTGAGGCTTCATGGTATTACTCTGCGAGGCTTCATGGTATTACTCTGTGAGGCTTCATGGTATTACTCTGTGATGCTTCATGGTATTACTCTGAGGCTTTGTGGTATTACTCTACCAAGTTGTGGTACTACTCCACGAGGCTTCGTGGTATTACTCCGCGAGGCTTTGTGGTATAACTCTACAGGCTTCAAGGATACTCTGAGGCTTCGTGGTATTACTCCGCGAGGCTTCATGGTATTACTCCGCGAGGCTTTGTGGTATTACTCCACCAAGTTGTGGTACTACTCCACGAGGCTTCGTGGTATTACTCCGCGAGGCTTTGTGGTATAACTCTAATAAGTCGAGGTAATACTCCACGAGGCTTCGTGGTATTACTCCGCGAGGCTTTGTGGTATTACTCCACCAAGTCGAGGTAACACTCCGCGAGGCTTCGTGGTATTACAGTACAGTCAGGTCTGGTCCTGGGTTCGGTTCTACCTGCCGAGGTAATGGCCGTGTCCGTGGTACTGTTGAGCTCCAGGAGGATTGTGGGAAACGTAGGATGAAGCAGGAAGAGCTTCCTGATGAGCGGCGCCGGAGCAGGAGACACCTGGAGCGTCAGAGGTAGGATGTCAGGGACGTCACACCTCAGAACTCTTGCTGGACTCACCGTCGGTCTGGACGTGTTCCTCTGCGCTCGGATCGGGTCGCCGGCCCAGAAGAGGAAGGCCGAGCGTCCGGAGGAGCTGAAGACGGCTGAAGGTTCCAGGACCAGACGAGGACACACGAAGTCCTCTGACCAGAGAACCTCACTGGAGGCTCCGTCGATGACCAGCGCCTGAGAGACACACGTCGTCACGGAGACGCTCCCAGAACCTGCCGGTCCTCACGCACCTTCATGACCCCGTTAGCAGAGCGCTGGACCAGGAGGTCCAGAACGCCGTCGTCGTTGAAGTGACCCGGCACCGGCTGACTGTGGATGGGCGGCGAGCTGAAGGTCCACTGCTTGTGAAGGTCTTGCTGCCTGACCAGGGACACGATGCTGGACCCATAGACCAGAACCCAGTCGCTCCTGGAGGTGTTCTGGTTGTAGAGCGGGTCCAAGCTGTTGTGGTTGTTACCAAAGCCCGCCACCAGGGGGAGAAGGAAGTCCACTGGGTCTGAACCTCTGAGAAAATGAATTTCAAATACAATGAAATGTAGTTGTTTAAATGTTTAATACTTATAATATACAATTATTGAATTAAATTATTATTTAGAAAAATTCAATGCTTAAAATACTATAATAAAAACTGTGTTTTTTTCTTTTTAAGAGTTTGATAATAATAAATGATAAATAATAAATAAATACATTAAAATCATCTACATCTTAAAATTCAATATAAAACATTTGACACTTTTAAACCAACTTTTTTATAATGACTTAAAAACATTTAATTCAGAAAATCGTTGTTAATGTTAATAATAATAAAAACAGGTTGAATTTGAATGATTTAAATGACACAATAGTCACATGATCATGTCTATGAATAAAGAAAAACAAATAAATGAGAAAATATACGTTAAAAATGTATTTATTATGAGCAAGAATATCAAACTATGAATTAAAAAAGAATTAAATAAGAAAATATACATTAAAATGTATTTATTATGAGTAAGAATATCAAACTATGCGTAAAAAACAATTAAATAATTAAATATACTATAAACTATGAGTAAAAAATGAGTAATTTCAACGTTTTTAAGTGAAATAAAAACAAATTCCATACAGAAATAATTCAAAATAAAATAATTAAATGTTAAAAGAAAACGTTGATATAAAGGAAAATAAATCACACTATCGTTTGAAATGTCGACGTAAACACTGACTGCGCTCTCATGACCTCTGACCTCTTGCGTCTCACCTGTAGATGTGGATCAGGGACGACGAGTTGCTCTTCCTCATCTCCTCCCAGCGAGGATCCTTCCTCCGCAGACGTGCGTCGACAGGAAGTTTCCCCGTGGCGCGAGTGTAGACGTCCTGCAGCGACACGGCCTCCACGTTCCCTGAGGACACACACGCGACGGTCAGCAGGGGGCGACGAGGAGACGCCGCGGCGACCAGCGTTACCGAGACCGAAGAGGACGTAGAAGGAACCCGTCTCCGTCTCGTGCAGCAGCGGCTCCACCAGCTTGCCTTGACCCGTCAGGTTGAACGGCACCGAGCGACCGATCTTGTCCCCGGTCAGGCCCGAGACCAGGGTCAGCGAGAGGTCGAGGGTCTGAAGCACAAACACGACCGAGACGATGGAGCCGACAGATCCAAGATGGCGTCGAAAGTTACGGAAGTTAATCCTTTTTTATATTCGAGATTCAATTATTATTTTGATTGAATTGAATCCAATAATATCTATATTTAACTGTTTTTTTTATAATAATACTTTAAGAAATGTATTTATTTTCTAAATATTTAATTAAATTATTTAAAAAATTAAATTAAATTATTTAAAAACAACAACATTTGAATAAAATAAAAGTTTCAACATTTAAAATAAATTCAATCAAAAATGAATGTTTTTGTTTGTTTTTTTTAATTATAATTCAATGATTGAATGTAACATATTTTTTATTTAAAAAAAAAGTTTTTACAGATATTTTAATTTTCCTAGTACAATAATTCAAAATTTTTTTTTTCTAAATTCAATATTTTTTGATTTAGTCTTTTAAATTCAATATAAATGTTGGTATAATAGAGTCTCCAGACCAAACCAACAGAGCTCAGAGCTACTGGATCAAACTTTCAGCCAATCATGTGACTCACAGACGATCATGTGACGACGTAGAAGAAAACTGTCTTATGACTCTATTATACCAACATATATATTGAATTTAAAAGACTACGAATTGAAAAATATTGAATTAAAAACATTTATTTTGAAAATGTTTTTTTATTCCATTTCTACAAAAAGATAATTTATTGTTTAAAAAACAACATTTAAATGATTCAACTTCTGATGTCCCTGAAGTTCAGACGCTCACCATATAAAACCATTAGTTAACGACCAGTGCGTTAGTGTCTACACACGCGACTCACCTCGTCTGCGGGCAGCGTGGCCAGCAACAGATCCGGGACCAGGTCGCCCTGGACGTCCGGGAGCAGAACCGCCTGCGACTCGATGTTCTTCAGGACGTTGAACCACAGAGTCTTCCCTGGTGGATCAGAGACGTTAGGACCAGGACCAGGACCAGGACCAGGACCAGGTCACGTGACCGACCTGTGGTGCCGTTGACGGCCGTGATGCTGGACTTCCCGACGAGCAGGCAGACGGGCGGCGGCGAGGACAGCGGCTGCAGACCACACTGGACGTACATCAGCAGCTCTCGCACGTTCTTCCTCCACAGCACGTGACCGCGGGTGGACGACAGCGCCACCGCACTGTAGACTGAGGAAGGACAGGCGTGAGGCGGTGGCGGCGGAAACACAACGCGTGTGTCTTCTGGTACTTTTGGTGGCCGGCGTCGTCCGAGTGCCGTTGGTCCACTCGGTCACGCCCAGGATCACGTCGTCCACAGAGTCTCCGTCGACGTCCCAGAGAGTCAGGGCGGGAGGCGTGACGCCTGTGACAGGAAGTCGTGTCAGACTTAATGCAGAAACAAAAGTTTGAGCAACTGTTTAGGAGACGAGTCTGTGTTCGTCATAATGACCTGTTGGACTCAGTGATGACAGACATGACGTTTGACGTGTACTCTGAGGTTGACGCGTGTTGACAACAAGTGTTGACAAGTATTGGCGACGGTGTTTACGACGGAGTTTACAACAGTGTTGACGAAGGTGTTTACGACAGGTTTGACGACAGTGTTTATGACGGTGTTTTCGACAGTGTTGACGAAGGTGTTTACGACAGGTTTGACGACAGTGTTTATGACGGTGTTTACGACAGGGTTGACAACAGTGTTGACGACGGTGTTGACGACAGTTTTTACGACGGTGTTAGCGACGGTGTTTACGACAGTGTTAGCGACGGTGTTGACGACAGTGTTGACATCAGTGTTGACGACGGTGTTGACATCGGTGTTGACGACAGTGTTGACGACAGTGTTGACGACGGTGTTGACGGCGGTGTTTACGACAGTGTTGACGACGGTGTTGACGGCGCTGTTTACGACAGTGTTTATGACGGTGTTTACGACAGTGTTTATGACGGTGTTTACGACAGTGTTTATGACGGTGTTTATGACGGTGTTTACGACAGTGTTTATGACGGTGTTTACGACAGTGTTTATGACGGTGTTTACGACAGTGTTTACGACAGTGTTTACGACGGTGTTTATGACGGTGTTTACGACAGTGTTTATGACGGTGTTTATGACAGTGTTTATGACGGTGTTTATGACAGTGTTTACGACGGTGTTTATGACAGTGTTGATGACGGTGTTTACGACAGTGTTGACGAAGGTGTTTACGACAGGTTTGACGACAGTGTTTATGACGGTGTTTACGACAGTGTTTATGACGGTGTTTACGACAGTGTTTATGACGGTGTTTATGACGGTGTTTACGACAGTGTTTATGACAGGTGTTTATGACGGTGTTTATGACAGTGGTGTGTTATGACGGTGTTTTTGACAGTGTTTATGACAGTGTTTATGACGGTGTTTACGACAGTGTTTACGACGGTGTTTATGACGGTGTTTACGACAGTGTTGACGACGGTGTTTATTGACACGGTGTTTACGACGACGGTGTTACGACGGTGTTGACGACGGTGTTGACGACAGTGTTGACATCAGTGTTGACGACGGTGTTGACGACGGTGTTGACATCAGTGTTGACGACGGTGTTGACATCAGTGTTGACGACGGTGTTGGCGACGGTGTTGACATCAGTGTTGACGACGGTGTTGACGACGGTGTTGACGACAGTGTTGACGATGGTGTTTACGACAGTGTTGACGACAGTGTTGACAGATGACGTTTGGCTCCCCCTAGTGTCACAACAGTGTCACTGCAATGAACGTTCCATAAGAGAGTCAAGGTCACCTCCAGCCTCTCCCAGCGCTCGCTCCCACTGCCCCCTGGTGGCCAGATCTCCGCTCCGACAGGGAATGAGAAAAGCGCAGAGCAGCACCAGTGACCCGGCACACACCAGCGGCACCATGAAGCACAGGGTCCGGACCACCTTCCTGGTCCTGCGTCGCTTCTCCTCGGCCTCGCGACCGCTTGACGACCCAGAACCTCTTCTGTCTGGAGGTGAGAAAATATTCATTTTATACATTTAATATTAATTTATATTTACAGTTTTTAATAGTTTTCAAGTTTGTATAAAATCAAATTAATTGCAGTTAACCATAAATTCATTTGTTTATTCATGTTTGTGTTGCAAACAAAAAATGTATACTACACATATATACTCACAACACCAGAGTCAAGTACTGGACAATACTACACAAATATACTTGTTACTACACTATCACAACACCAGAGTCAAGTACTGGACAATACTACAAATATATACTTGTTACTACACTATCACAACACCAGAGTCAAGTACTGGACAATACTACACATATATACTTGTTACTACACTATCACAACACCAGAGTCAAGTACTGGACAATACTACACATATATACTTGATACTACACTATCACAACACCAGAGTCAAGTACTGGACAATACTACACATATATACTTGTTACTACACTATCACAACACCAGAGTCAAGTACTGGACAATACTACACATATATACTTGTTACTACACTATCACAACACCAGAGTCAAGTACTGGACAATACTACACATATATACTTGTTACTACACTATCACAACACCAGAGTCAAGTACTGAACAATACTACACAAATATACTTGTTACTACACTATCACAACACAAGAGTCAAGTACTGGACAATACTACACATATATACTTGTTACTACACTATCACAACACCAGAGTCAAGTACTGGACAATACTACACATATATACTTGTTACTACACTATCACAACACCAGAGTCAAGTACTGGACAATACTACACAAATATACTTGTTACTACACTATCACAACACCAGAGTCAAGTACTGGACAATACTACACATA
>JACEEU010000695.1:18774597-18797097 GCA_016630915.1 Callionymus lyra
GTTTCTCTACGACCATGTAGTATTTGTCATTATACATACATACATATATGTACTTCTATGGTAATGTTTTCTTGGTGTGGAAAATAACGTGAGTTCCTGACGAAGACGTCAAACGACGCTGAACAACAAACACTCGACAGCACGAGTACAAAGCTAAATATTTAATGAGAGACACTAACATGTTGGACTCTCGTCATCCAACGACAGAAATCCGTTTACAAACGAGTACGAAAGACCGAAAATAACAAAAACGGGGAACGACAAGCCACGAGGCTTTTTTTTCTTCTTCTTTTTTTAAAACGGGAATTTGAATCCGGATCCTTCGTCAACACAAAACACTTGATATCGTGGGTAAAATATGTCGGAACCGTCGCCCTCGGATCCGGAGACGAGCGACTGGACCACGGAGCCGCGGACACATGGTTCCTGGTTCCCTCTTCGCCTCGACGGACGACCCCCTAGATCTTGATGCGGAAGGCGGTGGACTGCGAGCTGGGCGGCTCCGTGGTGGTGGTGGACTGTGTGGTGGACTTGAACAAGGCTTTGAGGATGGTCTGGGGGTCCACCTCGGGGGTCGGCTGGGAGGACGATCGCTGGCCGGCGGGGCGGGACAGGGCGGGGGGGAGGCCGTCCTTCTTGGAGCCGCTGCCGCCCGGAGTGTCGCTGAGTCTTCTGCGGAGGATAGTTTGGATCAGAAACGTCTCGACGTCAATCAAGTTACGACGGACAGGAAGAGAAAACACCCGTCAGTCCAGATCCTCTACTTCAATGTCACATCCTTTCATTATATTGAATCTTCTCTTGAACATTTGAGTTCTTTTCTGATGGTTATTTCGGGTACACCCCGGACATGGACTATATAATCCATAGACTCCATCTATAAACTGGCCTGGGAACACCTGGGGTCCCCGGGAAGAGCTGGATGATTTAGCTCAGGTGAGGAAAGTTTGGCCCCAACACAATTTAATAGTGTCAATAGAACAAAATGTTTTTTTTTAAATATATATTTACAATTAACATGCAAATATTTCAATGATTGTTCAATTTTCTGTTGCAACCTACGTCCTCCAAAGCTAAAGGAAGAATGATGACTGAGGACGAGAGGATACAGTGACTCCAGTAGCTTTTAAAGGTGATGTTTGGACATATTTTTTCAACAAATGAAAGCAGTTATGACTTCGTCAAGAGTCATGTGGTCTGTAAATACTACAACACCAGAGTCAAGTACTGGACAATACTACACATATATACTTGTTACTACACTATCACAACACCAGAGTCAAGTACTGGACAATACTACACATATATACTTGTTATTACACAACACCAGAGTCAAGTCCTGGACAATACTACACATATATACTCGTTACTACACAACACCAGAGTCAAGTACTTGTCAATATTACACATATATACTTGTTACTACACTATCACAACACCAGAGTCAAGTACTTGTCAATATTACACATATATACTTGTTACTACACTATCACAACACCAGAGTCAAGTACTTGTCAATATTACACATATATACTTGTTACTACACTATCATAACACCAGAGTCAAGTATGGACAATATACACATAAAATACACTATCACAAAAAAAAGTAAGTACTTGACAATACTACACACATATACTTGTTACTACACTATCACAACACCAGAGTCAAGTACTGGACAATACTACACATATATACTTGTTACTACACTATCACAACACCAGAGTCAAGTACTGGACAATACTACACATATATACTTGTTACTACACTATCACAACCCCAGAGTCAAGTACTGGACAATACTACACATGTATACTTGTTACTACAGTATCACAACCCCTGAGTCAAGTACTGGACAATACTACACATGTATACTTGTTACTACAGTATCACAACCCCAGAGTCAAGTACTGGACAATACACATATATACTTGTTACTACACTATCACTATATATGGTGACACACATCAACACACTCAAACAAACACAATCTTCTATACATTATAAAGTGTGACTCACAGCAGGATGGGCTGCTCTGAAGTGATGACGTTTCCCTGAATGTGAAGGTTACACTTCATTGGTTGACCTGAGAAGATACACATGTTAGGCGTGAACAGGACCTTCTGCTTGAAAACAAATCTCACCGTCCAGGCAGCGGTTGTTGTACTTCCTGTAGGCGCTCACGGCGTCGTCCTTGCGCACGAAGACCACCTCGGCCACGCCCACCTTGACCAGGCGCGCTCGCTTCAGGGCGCCGCACACGCAGAAGAGCTCCACGATGTCCTCCTCCGTGACCCTGGGGTGCAGGTTGTTCACCGTGATCTTGGTTCCTTCCAGGGGACTGAAGGCCGGCTGAGGGGGCGTCGGGGGGGTTCTGCTGGTGTCCGCCGGTCTCTGCTGGAGGGTCCTGGGCGCCGGCGGGGGGGCCGCGGCGGGGGTCCGGTTGGGCCGCATGGGCGCGACCGGGACCGGGGCAGGAGGGGGCGCCGTGTAGGAGTCGTTCTTCACCACTTTAGTGATGGGAGCAGACATGTTGAAGGAGCCGAGACCAGACTGTCGAGGGAGAGAGACTGTCATTTAGAACCACAGCTGTCAATCAACCCTGAAGACGTGCTTTAAACAAAGACGTTTACAGATGATGGCGAGAAGGTAAAGGGCAAGAAAAACACACAAAAAGATGGAACACACTTTAAAAAACACAAATATTTGAGCACATTCAGATGGATATTAATAGTTTTATCTTATAAGTGTCGAAATCTCCTCCAGAACACAAGGACGCACACACACAGAACACGACGACACACACACACACACACAGAACACGGCGACGCACACACACAGAACACGGCGACGCACACACACAGAACACGGCGACGCACACACACAGAACACGGCGACGCACACCCACAGAACACGACGACGCACACACACAGAACACGAGGACGCACACACACACAGAACACGAGGACGCACACACAGAGAACACGAGGAAGCACACACACACAGAACACGAGGACGCACACACACACACACAGAACACGAGGACGCACACACACACAGAACACGGCGACGCACACCCACAGAACACGACGACGCACACACACACACACAGAACACGGCGACGCACACACACACACAGAACACGACGACACACACACACAGAGAACACGACGACACACACACACACACACACACACAGAACACGACGACACACACACACACACACAGACACACACACAGAACACAACAACACAGGATCTTTGTTCATGAGCAACATTTCAGCGACTGAATGTTTCAGTTGTTGTTGATTCTGTTGATGGTTAAACGTATCATTTCTATCAGGACATGAATGTAGCATCATTTTAAATGACTTTATAGATATTTATGTTATGTTTACATTTCATACTTTTAACTACTCTTTATTCAAACTACAGCGTTTCCTTATATTTTCCAACTTTCGGTTTAATAGTCATTTGGAACGAGTACAAAGAATGACATGTTTCTCACATGATCTAAACTATTGTTGGGAAAGATTCTCACACATTCTGCTGGAAAAGGTTGAAAAGGTCAAATATTGCGTGAACTCTCACCCGTGACTGCAGCATGGAGTTGGTGTTGATCTTCAGTCGTTTGGAGAGAACGCCTTCGGACTGGTGCAGCAGCGGCTGTGGAGCAGAGACGGTCGTTCGTTGAGCAACAATATGTCCAACATGATTGACAGGTCATGCATCCTAACATCCACGCTCGTGTGCTGCTGACCTGGGAGCTGTGCATTCCTCCCGCCGCCCCGACCGGACGTTGCTACGAACAAACACAGATGGTCAACTGGGTGAAGCGTGGCACGTGCTGGACGGAAGGTTCGCCGCTCACCTGGATGACTTTGGTGATCTTCAGCGGCGGCACGGCGTTGGTCTGTATGGACGAGCCTCCGATGCTCCTCTTCAGGCTCAGTCTGTCGCGAGCGTCCACCATCTTGCTGCCGTTGGTCGTGAACGGTCCGGCCGTGCTCAGCCCTGGAGCGCCGGCGCTGAACTGCCTGGCCTTCAGCCCGGCGAAGCTGCTGGTCTGGATCTGAATGGGCGGCATCATGTGGCCCTGGAACGGACGCGCGGTCGCGGCCCCCGGCTGGACCTGAACCGTGAACATATTCTGTCCCTGCTTGCGAGAGTTGATCATCTGTCGGGCGTCCTGGACGCCTCCGCCCGTCGCTGCTGCTCCCCCTCGTCCTCGACCACGGATCTTAAAGCGAGCGTCTTTCTGGGCCAGTTTCTCTCTCGCGTCCTTCACCTGAAACCCTGCGACGGAACAGAAAATGAAACCAGAGCAGGTTCTCTCTCAAGTCGCAGTCAAGTAACAAGTGTTGCTACAGGTTTTCAAAGCTAAATTCAAGGCTTAAAGACCCGCTCTAGTAGAAGAACTCACATTTCTCCTTCAAACTCTTCACTGGCTGCCAATTTCTTTCAGGATCATTTTAAAATTCTGGTTCTTACTTTCAGATCTATTCATGGTCAGACCTTCCATCAGTGATCTGATCCAGCCTTACACCCCAGCTCGGGCTCTGAGGTCTGTGGACCAGAATCTACTGATGGTTCCTGCTACACATGTGTTGACCAGGTGTCTAATCTCTTATCTCATCCTTCACGGGAGTGGGATACGTGGAGCTTGGATTCATGTCCATGTTCATACCCAAGCGGTCCCAGTGTTAGGGTGAGACCGGGATGACCTTGGCTAGATCGGGCCCGATGTTCACAAAGAATCCATTGATGAATCCTGCATGTATGAGTATGGGGGGGGTGACTCGGTTTTGAGCGTTTATCTTCAGTATCATCATTTAAAATATCCCATTATTTTTTAGTACGATTCATGTTTGCAAAAATGAATCATATGCATCTTTCACATCCGTTTCACTGTAAACATTGTTCCAGTTCTGCCGCAGCAGCTCATTACTCAGTGAATTCAATCTTCCTTCAGTCCTGACTGTATGTGTGTTTGAGCAAAGACTGGTGGGTCACTTATATTATTTATAAGGAGACCTCTTGTTGTGTCCTTAACATTAGTAAACAATATTATCAATTTAAGTAACAACTGTGTGTAGTGACAGCGATTGATGAAAGGTTGTAGGTCCATTGTAAACATATTACTGAACTCATCGATTCTAGTGATTTGTTTACGATTCAACAGGTCAATGTTTACGTCGCCACAAATAAAAACTTACTTCAGAGAATAATATCTCACCCATATATTCATTAAAATCTTCTATTTTAAGTCAGGTGCTCTGTAAACACAGCTTACAACTATATTTTTTACCTTTCTTTAAACAGAGTTCTATCGTTACACATTCTAATAAGTCAAAAGCTTTTGACATGTTTTGTAAAGTCTCCTACTTGATGGTATTGTAGATGAATATGGACACTTCTCCTCAACCTCTGTTTCCTGTTAACGCATACAACATTATATCTATCCAGGAAAAAAGTCTGTCCCTTTGTCTTCTTTAATCCAAGTTTCCGACACTGCAAGGACACTAAATGGTCTTTTGAAGTGATTTAGGTATTCCTTAATGTGGCCGAAGTTGGTCTAAAGACTCCTGCTGTTAAAGTGAATTATTGATACTTTTCCATCCATTTCAATGGCATCTCTATGGGCTTGTTAAATAACAAGTGATTATCCGGGGCAGTTCTTGGGTCAGATGTGGCATGTTTCACATGTTGATTTATAATCAGATCCACATTATTCTGCACAGCAATGCTTTTAGATGGATCCATCATATTTCAGTCTGTGTATAAACTATTGTACTTTGCTGTGCTGTAGTTAAGGAGTGTTCGTACTTGTATTTGTCCAAATCTTCCTCATTCCTGATCTAGATTATTTTGAATCTTTCTGCTGATGCTCCATTCGTCATAAACCTGACTTTTAAGTCCAATGAAGAACTTCCATCAACTTTAAAATACACAAAGTACATAGTAGTTGTCGTCTCATACCATGTCACTTAAATTATTGTCGGTTAAAGAGTTGATTCTTATCGTCGCTGCACTTTCACACATGTTGCCAAAGCAAACGTCTCTTTTAGAAGTGGCTACATTTGAACATGTTGACGTAGAAACACGACATGAATCTGCTCAGAGAGTTCCACGCTTCAACTTCACTGTTCTGTCCAACTATTGTGATTTCACATCAATCATAATATTACCCAGAGTACTGTTGGACTATTCCGGTGTATATGGTTCGCTACGGTTTATATTTAACACTCATTTGTGGCAGATGTTTAGACTTGTTTTAAGTTTTTCTGGAACAATTCTCCTCTGGTGGAGCTTCAATCCAAGAGGGGATGTCTGGAGGTATTTGGATGTTTTTAAGTGTTTTTAGCACGAAGACAACTGAGCTCCAGTCTCTTCATTAAAATGAACAAACATGTTTGTCTATAACTCTAAAAAGAACAGATTAGTCTGAAAATAATCCTAACATTAGTAGACATGAAGGTGAGTAGAAATGAGGTTTGAATTTTGTGTCAAAGATCACTTTAACACTTCTTAAGGATCCAGTGTTTGTTCACCGCTGGGTCGACAAAAAGCTTTGAAAGCATGCATTCTCAACGGAGAATGACCCGTGTTGGCTCATCACTCACCGGGTCCTCCTCCTAGACCAGGTCCTCCTCCGAGTCTCTGTCGCACGTCATTGGGTCCGATCTTCTGGCGAGCGTCGAAGCCCGAGCTAGCACCTCCTGCACCTCCTGCTCCGCGGCCGAACATGGTTCTGAGGGAGGAGTCGAGGGTTGAAATGAGTCTTCGAGTCAAAGTTAGTCAAGGGAGGAATCACACTGTGTAAACACTCTTTGGAAAATGTTAATATCATAAAGCAATATTCACATATTAAGATATTTTAAACCATTTGCAAAGTACAACAGTAAAGTATTTTTCTAGATCAATTATTTTAATGTTGTTAAAAACAACAAAGGCGTCTTTAAACCCTGCTATGAAATGTTTAGTATTACTGTGCGTTTATTGAGTTGTTAAATGGCCTCTAACATTTAAAAACTTTGAACACACAACCTCCATTTTCTTCTGAACGGTTCTAACGTCGTGTGTTTGTGTTTATTACTTTTCTAGTGAAACTATTTCCATCTTAACCAGCGACTTGATGAAAGAACGAAATAAAGAAGGCGAAAGAAAAGGTCGAAGAAAACCTCAAATAATTTCAACACATTATTTCCAAACACATATGTCAAGAGATAACGGAGTATATCTGAAGTTTAACGACATATATCGCTGAAATGTCGAGTAAGAAGAAGAAAAAGTTTAAGGCCACAGATGAGGTTTAGCATTCACATGCTAACCAGCGTTAGCCGCGCAGCTAACAACAACTGTGGTTTCTGACTATAGTACGTGCAGGATTGAAAAAAAACATACATTTAAAATACGCGAGAAACTACCAAATAAACTTTTCTCACCTCTTGATCGGGGCTTTTGGGTTTATACGGCGCTGTCGTATGACTTCATCCAGAGAAACGTCTGCCATTTTCTTTCTGCGCCTCGGCGAGCATGCGCAGTAGATTATTTCAACGCAACTACGGGCTCCGCCTCGGTCCAAAATACAAACGCGATAACGGGCAACTAATCACTATCTTGAGGACAAAACACAGCACTTTCTGTTGATTAAATACTTAATTATGTAGATTAAATTAAAAGGGATTAATGGGTTTATTGGATGTGTTGTTATTAAGCGAGTTTGCTGAGTTTCACTTAGAAAATCTGTGATCGATTGCTTCGCTTGGGAGACGTCTACCCATGATCCTTTGCGCCGGATAAAACTACTTATATACCTTAACAAACGTGACTAACACGTACTAAAGTATTAATTTAGAGTATTAATGTGTGGTTACTGTTCACAGCAGCTGTTCACAGCCGTGACGCTTCACTCAGACGCTGGTGTTCTGAAGGCACCGTGAGTGAGAGTCGCTGCTCTCTGCTCCGAGAGCGTCGCTCTGGGATTGAGTGGTCATGCCTTAAACTGATGAGTAAGGAAAATAACGATGCGGGGTGACGCCCGTGTCCTCGTACTTACGAGAGGAATTTTTGAAAGGGGACAGGTCCACCTGCGCAGGTGACTCACCTACTTTGTGAGATGCCTCGTGGGACCAGGATCTTCCCTGAACCCTAGACCTGTTCAAAACAACTAACCGGGACCAGGATCTTCCCTGAACCCTAGACCTGTTCAAAACAACTAACCGGGACCAGGATCTTCCCTGAACCCTAGACCTGTTCAAAACAACTAACCGGGACCAGGATCTTCCCTGAACCCTAGACCTGTTCAAAACAACTAACCGGGACCAGGATCTTCCCTGAACCCTAGACCTGTTCAAAACAACTAACCGGGACCAGGATCTTCCCTGAACCCTAGACCTGTTCAAAACAACTAACCGGGACCAGGATCTTCCCTGAACCCTAGACCTGTTCAAAACAACTAACCGGGACCAGGATCTTCCCTGAACCCTAGACCTGTTCAAAACAACTAACCGGGACCAGGATCTTCCCTGAACCCTAGACCTGTTCAAAACAACTAACCAATTTGTAACTGGAGCACAAACCTGTAACCAGTTTATCCAGACAATAGTTTATATTAACATCAGTTTTAGTTAATACTCAACTGCAGTAAATACTATTTACTTCATACTTGATTCTGTTATATATATTATTAATGTATTGTCTTTAAATGTTCACATCATTATTATTGTTTATTGATTAAAACTGGTTTAATTATTAGTTATTTCTGTTTTTATCTTGATTTTCTTCATCAATCTTCAAGTAGTTAGATAGTAATATTTCTTATTAATTCGTTTAATCACATATTTCAATACAATATTTACGTGAAATGATGACGTTAATCTTTGTGTCCTTTTCTTGTATCATTTAATTTCATCTATTTTTCTTCATCTTTGCACTTTGTTCTTTAATCTGATCTTTGTTCTCCTTCTATCCTTTGACTTCATTCTTACATTTGTTACTTTGATCCTTCATGTCAGAGAGTCAATGTTACTTTGATCATTTAAGTCACATGAACTATAATATAATATAAATATAATAAATATAAATGATGTAAGTTATTAATGTTTGTCGTACGAACATCATTTCTAATGATCAACGTGATCATGAGTCATGTGACTAACATGAACCAATGATACGATCTAGAGTGACTTGATGTTGCACCGTGAGTGGAAGGTTGTGTAGATATGTTTGATCTGTTGATCCAGTAAGTTGAGGTTAAGTTAGTGACTTAGTTAATGTTAAACCAATAGTTGATTTATTGTCAGAGTTAAATGAGAAATGTTTGATAACAAATATAATCAATGTTAGCAAGAATTTGTAGATATGATAGTGTAGTACCAAGTATATATGTGTAGTATTCTCCAGTACTTGACTCTGGGGTTGTGATAGTGTAGTAACAAGTATATATGTGTAGTATTGACGAGTACTTGACTCTGGTGTTGTGATAGTGTAGTAACAAGTATATATGTGTAGTATTGACGAGTACTTGACTCTGGTGTTGTGATAGTGTAGTAACAAGTATATATGTGTAGTATTGTCCAGTACTTGACTCTGGTGTTGTGATAGTGTAGTAACAAGTATATATGTGTAGTATTGTCCAGTACTTGACTCTGGTTTTGTGATAGTGTAGTAACAAGTATATATGTGTAGTATTGTCCAGTACTTGACTCTGGTGTTGTGATAGTGTAGTAACAAGTATATATGTGTAGTATTGTCCAGTACTTGACTCTGGTGTTGTGATAGTGTAGTAACAAGTATATGTGTAGTATTGTCCAGTACTTGACTCTGGTGTTGTGATAGTGTAGTAACAAGTATATATGTGTAGTATTGTCCAGTACTTGACTCTGGTGTTGTGATAGTGTAGTAACAAGTATATATGTGTAGTATTGTCCAGTACTTGACTCTGGTGTTGTGATAGTGTAGTACCAAGTATATATGTGTAGTATTGTCCAGTACTTGACTCTGGTGTTGTGATAGTGTAGTAACAAGTATATATGTGTAGTATTGTCCAGTACTTGACTCTGGTGTTGTGATAGTGTAGTAACAAGTATATATGTGTAGTATTGTCCAGTACTTGACTCTGGTGTTGTGCTAGTGTAGTAACAAGTATATATGTGTAGTATTGTCCAGTACTTGACTCTGGTGTTGTGATAGTGTAGTAACAAGTATATATGTGTAGTATTGTCCAGTACTTGACTCTGGTGTTGTGATAGTGTAGTAACAAGTATATATGTGTAGTATTGTCCAGTACTTGACTCTGGTGTTGTGATAGTGTAGTAACAAGTATATATGTGTAGTATTGTCCAGTACTTGACTCTGGTGTTGTGATAGTGTAGTAACAAGTATATATGTGTAGTATTGTCCAGTACTTGACTCTGGTGTTGTGATAGTGTAGTAACAAGTATATATGTGTAGTATTGTCCAGTACTTGACTCTGGTGTTGTGATAGTGTAGTAACAAGTATATATGTGTAGTATTGTCCAGTACTTGACTCTGGTGTTGTGATAGTGTAGTAACAAGTATATATGTGTAGTATTGTCCAGTACTTGACTCTGGTGTTGTGATAGTGTAGTAACAAGTATAAATGTGTAGTATTGTCCAGTACTTGACTCTGGTGTTGTGATAGTGTAGTAACAAGTATATATGTGTAGTATTGTCCAGTACTTGACTCTGGTGTTGTGATAGTGTAGTAACAAGTATATATGTGTAGTATTGTCCAGTACTTGACTCTGGTGTTGTGATAGTGTAGTAACAAGTATATATGTGTAGTATTGTCCAGTACTTGACTCTGGTTGTGTAGTGTAGTAACAAGTATGTGTAGTATTGTCCAGTACTTGACTCTGGTGTTGTGATAGTGTAGTAACAAGTATATATGTGTAGTATTGTCCAGTACTTGACTCTGGTGTTGTGATAGTGTAGTAACAAGTACATATGTGTAGTATTGTCCAGTACTTGACTCTGGTGTTGTGATAGTGTAGTAACAAGTACATATGTGTAGTATTGTCCAGTACTTGACTCTGGTGTTGTGATAGTGTAGTAACAAGTACATATGTGTAGTATTGTCCAGTACTCCTGGTGTTGTGATAGTGTAGTAACAAGTACATATTTGTAGTATTGTCCAGTACTTGACTCTGGTGTTGTAGTATTTACAGACCACATGACTCTTGACGAAGTCGTTACTGCTTTCATTTGTTTTTCAAACCAAAATATGTCCAAACATCAGCTATAAAAGCTGCTGGACTCACTGTATCCTCTCGTCCTCAGTCACGAGGAATGTTTAATTATAGATCAAGGCTCCAAGAAGACACAAGTACATTTGTTGAGTCCAGCGACAGAGACAAAAATGAAGAGACGCACTCGAGCGTGGATTTGTTACGAGTGTATTTACAGGATAAAGGAGGGTCAGGGGTCGTAGGTCAGGCGTCGTGGCCGTGGTAGAACTTGGACAGGAAGTCAGTCGGACGCGGCGCCTCTGTCGTGTGGAAGTACCTCATGATGTGAGTCTTCTGCTTCCACATGTTGATGGTCTCCTCCAGGTCCATCTTGCCCTGCAGGAGTCACACGAGTCAGACGAGTCACACCAGTGCCGTGACCCCAGCGACTCACCTTGATGACCAGCATGTCGATGACCCTGGGGTCGGCCACGACCTTGTTCTTGTCGAACATCTCCCGCAGTTTGGCTCGTCCCTGACCAACACTGATGTCCAGCTGGAAGATGTTCACTGTGGAGAGTCCAGGCTCGTCGTCAGCGACCAAAATATTACATGAATCAATATTGATTAATTTAATAGTTTATGAAGTAAACCTGGTGATTTATTCAGGTTTACTTCATAAACTATTGATTAATTTAATAGTTTATGAAGTGAATCTGGTAAACCTGACGAGTCACCAGGTTTACTTCATGATATATTAAATGAATCAATAGTTTATGAAGTTAACCTGACGAGTCACCAGGTTTACTTCATGATATATTAAATTAATCAATAGTTTATGAAGTTAACCTGACGAGTCACCAGGTTTACTTCATAATATATTAAATGAATCAATAGTTTATGAAGTTAACCTGACGAGTCACCAGGTTTACTTCATGATATATTAAATTAATCAATAGTTTATGAAGTTAACCTGACGAGTCACCAGGTTTACTTCATAATATATTAAATTAATCAATAGTTTATGAAGTTAACCTGACGAGTCACCAGGTTTACTTCATGATATATTAAATGAATCAATAGTTTATGAAGTTAACCTGACGAGTCACCAGGTTTACTTCATAATATATTAAATTAATCAATAATTTATGAAGTTAACCTGACGAGTCACCAGGTTTACTTCATAAAATATTAAATGAATCAATAGTTTATGAAGTTAACCTGACGAGTCACCAGGTTTACTTCATGATATATTAAATGAATCAATAATTTATGAAGTTAACCTGACGAGTCACCAGGTTTACTTCATGATATATTAAATGAATCAATAATTTATGAAGTTAACCTGACGAGTCACCAGGTTTACTTCATGATATATTAAATTAATCAATAGTTTATGAAGTTAACCTGACGAGTCACCAGGTTTACTTCATGATATATTAAATGAATCAATAATTTATGAAGTTAACCTGACGAGTCACCAGGTTTACTTCATAAACTATTAAATTAATCAGTAGTTTATGAAGTAAACCTGACGAGTCACCAGGTTTACTTCATAAACTATTAAATGAATCAATATTTTATGAAGTTAACCTGACGAGTCACCAGGTTTACTTCATGATATATTAAATGAATCAATAATTTATGAAGTTAACCTGACGAGTCACCAGGTTTACTTCATGATATATTAAATGAATCAATAGTTTATGAAGTTAACCTGACGAGTCACCAGGTTTACTTCATAAACTATTAAATTAATCAATAGTTTATGAAGTAAACCTGACGAGTCACCAGGTTTACTTCATAAACTATTAAATTAATCAATAGTTTATGAAGTTAACCTGACGAGTCACCAGGTTTACTTCATAATATATTAAATGAATCAATAGTTTATGAAGTTAACCTGACAAGTCACCAGGTTTACTTCATGATACATTCAATTAATCAATAGTTTATGAAGTTAACCTGACGAGTCACCAGGTTTACTTCATAATATATTAAATTAATCAATAGTTTATGAAGTTAACCTGACGAGTCACCAGGTTTACTTCATAATATATTAAATGAATCAATAGTTTATGAAGTTAACCTGACGAGTCACCAGGTTTACTTCATGATACATTCAATTAATCAATAGTTTATGAAGTTAACCTGACGAGTCACCAGGTTTACTTCATAATATATTAAATTAATCAATAGTTTATGAAGTTAACCTGACGAGTCACCAGGTTTACTTCATAATATATTAAATGAATCAATAGTTTATGAAGTTAACCTGATGAGTCACTAGGTTTACTTCATAATATATTAAATGAATCAATAGTTTATGAAGTTAACCTGACGAGTCACCAGGTTTACTTCATAATATATTAAATGAATCAATAGTTTATGAAGTTAACCTGACGAGTCACCAGGTTTACTTCATAAAATATTAAATGAATCAATAGTTTATGAAGTTAACCTGACGAGTCACCAGGTTTACTTCATGATATATTAAATGAATCAATAATTTATGAAGTTAACCTGACGAGTCACCAGGTTTACTTCATAATATATTAAATGAATCAATAATTTATGAAGTTAACCTGACGAGTCACCAGGTTTACTTCATGATATATTAAATTAATCAATAGTTTATGAAGTAAACCAGGCTGACGAAACTAAAACATGATAATAATTATTAAATATATATATATCGTAAGAAATATAATGTTTAACACGTGTTTAAAACACGTTTCTACTTCTTCAGTGTGTGTACATGTACTGTTTATTGTTGTTGATGCATTTTATCATTTTATTTATTATTCTTTCTATTGTATGATTTTTGTTTCAATGTTAATCTATTATCATTGTTACTTATTGTTGTATTATTGTTTTATATTTACTATTTATCTATCGTTTTTGTTATTTTGAATGTGTATGAATTTTTTTTTTTTTACCTTTTGTGTGACGATTTCAATTAGTGTGTATCAATCAATCATCAATATATTAATGATATAGTAAAAAAAAAAAAAAAAAGTAAATTAAATTTTTAAACAAATATTCGTAAAAAGAATATATCAACAACTCGACAATAGTCACATCTTTTAAACCCTTACTTTATCATAAATAATATAAATTTAGTGTTATTTGCGTTGTTTTTTAGCTTGTTTAGCTAGTTTAGCTTGTGTATTTTGTTTAGTTTGTTAGCTTTTTAGTGTTTGTTTTTGTGTGTTGAGCTTGTTTAGCTAGTTTAGCTTGTGTATTTTGTGTAGTTTGTTAGCTTGTTTAGCTTGTGTATTTTGTGTAGTTTGTTAGCTTGTTTAGCTAGTTTAGCTTGTGTATTTTGTGTAGTTTGTTAGCTTGTTTAGCTAGTTTAGCTAGTTTAGCTCGTAGCCACACAGTCGCGACCTTGACGTCAGTAACGTCCTATCGTGGCGCGGCAGCGATACACACCTGTGTTCGGGATCTCTCGGTACCAGGCCCGGTACAGCTCGCGGACTCTGCGCTTGGCCTCGTCCAGGTCTCGACTCAGAAAGGGTTTAACAACTCTAGCAGCAGCGGCTGCGGATCGGCTCGCTGTGGTGGCCGCCATGACAGCCGCAGTGTCGTGACGTCACGGCCGGGGATCCTTGCTTTACGGTGGCGCACAGCAGCGCCGCTCACCGGGCGGGAGAGCGCATGCGTCGGTTAGCCACTAGCTAAGCTAGCAAGAGTAGCGTTTCGTTTAAAACAAAACAAAAAACGGTGAATAATAATATGGATCTAATACAATTATATATTTATTTTATTTATATATATTTTTAATTATTTATTTGTATTTTAGTTTATTCTGTAATGCCACCAAGAAAGAAAAATCCTGTTTTATGTTTACAACACTGGCTGTAAAATATTTAAATTCGTATTTATTTACTGATTTTTACAAATATAAATGACTTTCTTAGTAACTTACATAACTTGTTTTAATTTATTTTATTATGTCACATTTCTTAATTCACTTTAGTTGTACTCTAAATATCATTTTTGTTGTATTGTAGTGGTGTGTGAAAATAGCATTTTGTTGAAAAAGTCCTGAATAATTATAGTTTTAAAAATAAAATATGCACTGAGAATTAATAGTTATATGGATGAAATAGTTATATTTTTATTCTCTTTGTGTCCTTTGTTATTATTCTTTGATACATGTTATTTATCTTTAGACTTAGATTGTATCATCGTGTTCTTTCTCTTTATTTCTTTTTGTTCTTGTTCTTCTTATTATTATTTTATATGAAAAATTGCTGTATTGCTGTCTAATTGGAAAAAAAAAAATTCAATAAAGTTCTACCTAACTTAACCTATATTCCCATTTTATTTACATTTCTTCCTTATTCATAGATTTTTATTAATTAATATGTCGTTATTAGCTCTTAATTAACAACATAATATCTAATAAGTTTATTCCGTAATCCAGTGTTAATTTATATAATATATTTAGTTTATTTAATTTTTTCATTTACTTTCTTTGTATTTTGTTGTATTGTAGCAGTAGAGTGGAGTAGAAAAGTTATTCTGAGGTTTACTATTATTAGTGTAATCCATCACAAGAAGGACAAACACGTGTTCACTTCCATGAGTATAATGTGCTTCATTAAATATCTTCGTGGACGACAATAGAAAAGTTGGCTCATGGCAGCGACGCTCGGGGGGGAAAAGGTACAAAAATTAAAAACCGGAAGTAAAAACACGCCGACGCTCCTTTGATCTCGCAGCTTGTGACTCGACGCCAAAAACATCTCGTCGTATAAAAAAAAAACCACAAACATGGAGAGACTTTTGAAAAAACATGGACCCGAGGAGCGAACGTAACCATGACGACCTCTGTAAACGTCGTCGACTCGTCCGAGTGAAAATCCAGTTTCAAGACTAAACGAAAGTGCAGTTTTTTGGTCGGTCACGCGTGGTCCAGTGTAGAGAAGACATGAAATGCAAGGCAGCACCCGTCGTCCCGGCACGTCGGGGTCGTCCCGGCACGTCGGGGACATCTCGGCGCTTCAGTCGGCGGCGGAGCAGACGCCTGGGAACAAACCAGAGTCACTCAGGGGTCAAACGTTGATGCACAGATGTGACCTTTGACACTGTGTCGACAACTGTGTTTTCTTTTTTACTAACAGTTAAAATAGTTTATTTTTGTGTTGCAAGTTAAACTTCCAGCCACTAGATGGCAGCAGTGGTTTCAACTTTTAACTTTTAACTTTTCAACAAACCAGGTGGTTTAACTATAAATGTACAAACTAAACAACCAAAAACAAACTTGTTAATATTAGTGAACAAGCCTCAACTAACCAAGTTAACCATGACCCCTGTCACTAGATCAAAGGAGTCCATCTACACAGCTGCACCTGTCACTCACGGTGCAACAGCAAGTCACTCTTGATCGTATCAATAATTATAATAGTTGTAATAAAAACATAAACTACAATATGAAGTAAATATTGTGTTAAGTGAAGAAGAAAAGTATGGATAATAAGAAATATTAACAAGTTTTCATCGCTTTGATACTTTTAAACCACTGAAAAATACATGTTTTGAATACAGAGAACAATGTTGTGCATAAGAAAGATAAGATAAGTTAAGATAAACCTTAATGCTTACACACATACAAATGATATTAAGACAAACATACACGTGTAAATGATTATAAGAAACAAATAAAAAAAATTGTAACAATAGAAACAATTAAATGATAATTAAATAAAATGACTGAGGACAGGAGGATACATTCATTTTTGCTACAGTCTTGAGTCAACTTTAAAGATAGTAAACAAACAGTGGATTGATTATAAAGTGTTAGTTGTTTTGAACAGGTCTAGGGTTCAGGGAAGATCCTGGTCCCACGAGGCATCTCACAAAGTAGGTGAGTCACCTGCGCAGGTGGACCTGTCCCCTTTCAAAAATTCCTCTCGTAAGTACGAGGACACGGGCGTCACCCCGCGTCGTTATTTTCCTTACTCATCAGTTTAAGGCATGACCACTCAATCCCAGAGCGACGCTCTCGGAGCAGAGAGCAGCGACTCTCACTCACGGTGCCTTCAGAACACCAGCGTCTGAGTGAAGCGTCACGGCTGTGAACGGCTGCTGTGAACAGTAACCACACATTAATACTCTAAATTAATACTTTAGTACGTGTTAGTCACGTTTGTTAAGGTATAGAAGTAGCTGTATCTGGCGCAAAGGATCATGGGTAGACGTCTCCCAAGCAAAGCAAGCGATCACAGATTTTGTAAGTGAAACTCAGCAAACTAGCTGGAAAACGTCACATCCACTAGTGCTATTGAATTTTTTTACTTAAAATTAACATTTAAATATACACAGCATTTGTCTATTTTTGTGTCGCAATTACACTCTCGGCCTCTAGATGGCAGCAGTCGTTACGTCCTCCACAGCTAAAGGAAGAACGATGACGTATATACTCTTGTTCCTACAGTATCAGTATCACTTTATATCCTTGTATCGTGATACGTGTGTATATACACACGCACGCACGCACGCACGCACGCACGCACCGCCGCGCCCGGGCGGCCGCCCGCGCGCGCCCGCGCACGCACACGCACGCACACGCGCGACACACACACACACACACACACACACAAAAAAAAAAAAAAAAAAAAAAAAAAAAAAAAAAAAAAAAACAAAACAAACTGTTGTTCTCAGTGTTATCTTGACCTTTAAAGTATATATTTTATTGAATATTGTTTTGATTGTTTAAGCGCTTTGTGACCCTGGTCTGGAAAAGATCTACAAATACAAATTACCTACTTACTTACAGTGTTTCTCACACTTCACTCGGAGCCCACTGGGGGGCGCTGTGAATAAGAGACTCACCTGGTCAGTGGTCCAGACTGTTCCCCAGCCTCTGACCCTCCTGCAGAGCCTCCATGGTGAGTCGCAGGTGTTCCTTCAGGCTCTGGATCTCTCGCTCGTTCCGACCCTTTATCCCGCTCAGTTCCTCGCGGACCTCAGCGTAGCGCTCGCACGCCTGCCTCTTCTCCTGCACACGCACACACACACACACACACACACACACACACACACACACACACACACACACACACACACACACACACACACACACACACACACACACACACACACACACACACACACACACACACACACACACACACACACACACACACACACACACACACACACACACACACACACACACACGTCACTATAGTTCCACAGAACCAGTGGAGGATCATGAAGTTCCTCAACAAGGTCTCACCGTGTTGAGGAAGTGCAGCTCGTTCCTCAAGCAGCTGATCTCCTTGTTCAGGAACTCGATCTCGCTCTCCTTCATCCGCAGCAGAACCTGAGGTGAGAGGTCAAGGTGAGACGACTCATCTGGTGACTCGTGGGTTCATTGGGTTCAGACGGACCTCCAGCTCGCAGGTGCTCCTCCCCCCCCGCTCGCTCTCAGGACTCTGCTCCGAGACTCCCGACGGTTTGCGTCCCATCTCCTCCTTCAACCGGGTCTTCAAGTCCTGCCCAGAGTCCAGACCAGGTCACCTGGAGTCACGACCTCTCCTCGTGTCGGGGACCTCCTACCTGGTTCTCCTTCCTCAGCTGCTCCAGGTCTCGCTCCTTCCGGCTGATCTCCCGCTCCCTCTGGGCGCTGTCGGCCTCGGCCCGGTTCAGGTCCAGACACTTCTGAGAGTAGCGCTGAGACAGGTCGTGGATCTCCCTCTGCAGCGCCCACGCCTCCGTCCTGCAGGAAGATCACATGATCAGGAGAAGCACATGATAGTGTCACATGATCAGGAGCATCACATGATAATGTCACATGATAGTGTCACATGATCAGGAGCATCACATGATAGTGTCACATGGGAGCATCACATGATAATGTCACATGATAGTGTCACATGATCAGGAGAATCACATGATAGTGTCACATGATAGTGTCACGTGATCAGGAGCATCACATGATAGTGTCACATGATAGTGTCACGTGATCAGGAGCATCACATGATAGTGTCACATGATAGTGTCACGTGATCAGGAGCATCACATGATAGTGTCACATGATCAGGAGAATCACATGATAGTGTCACATGATAGTGTCACGTGATCAGGAGCATCACATGATAGTGTCACATGATCAGGAGCATCACATTATAGCGTCACATGATAGTGTCACATGATCAGGAGCATCACATTATAGCGTCACATGATAGTGTCACATGATCAGGAGAATCACATGATAGTGTCACATGATAGTGTCACGTGATCAGGAGCGTCACATGATAGTGTCACATGATAGTGTCACATGATAGTGTCACATGATCAGGAGCATCACATGATAGTGTCACATGATAGTGTCACGTGATCAGGAGCGTCACATGATAGTGTCACATGATAGTGTCACATGATAGTGTCACATGATCAGGAGAATCACATGATAGCGTCACATGATAGTGTCATGTGATCAGGAGCATCACATGATAGTGTCACGTGATCAAGAGCATCACATGATAGTGTCACGTGATCAAGAGCATCACATGATAGTGTCACATGATCAGGAGCGTCACGTGATCAGGAGCGTCACATGATAGTGTCACATGATCATTTTTTAATGTGTTATAAAGTTGTGTTTTAAATTATAATTTATAATGTTATAAATGAGATATAAGAGTTTATGTCATCGTTCTTCCTTTAGCTGTGGAGGACGTAACGACTGCTGCCATCTAGAGGCCGAGAGTGTAATTGCGACACAAAAATAGACAAATGCTGTGTATATTTAAATGTTAATTTTAAGTGAAAGAATTCAATAGCACTAGTGGATGTGTTGTTATCAAGCTAGTTTGCTGAGTTTCACTTACAAAATCTGTGATCGCTTGCTTTGCTTGGGAGACGTCTACCCATGATCCTTTGCGCCAGATACAGCTACTTCTATACCTTAACAAACGTGAATAACACGTACTAAAGTATTAATTTAGAGTATGAATGTGTGGTTACTGTTCACAGCAGCTGTTCACAGCCGTGAAGCTTCACTCAGACGCTGGTGTTCTGAAGGCACCGTGAGTGAGAGTCGCTGCTCTCTGCTCCGAGAGCGTCGCTCTGGGATTGAGTGGTCATGCCTTAAACTGATGAGTAAGGAAAATAACGATGCGGGGTGACGCCCGTGTCCTCGTACTTACGAGAGGAATTTTTGAAAGGGGACAGCTCCACCTGCGCAGGTGACTCACCTACTTTGTGAGATGCCTCGTGGGACCAGGATCTTCCCTGAACCCTAGACCTGTTCAAAACAACTAACACTTTATAATCAATCCACTGTTTGTTTACTATCTTTAAAGTTGACTCAAGATGCATGAGTCCAACATGACTGTAGCAAAAATGAATGTATCCTCCTGTCCTCAGTCATTTTATTTAGATTATCATTTCATTATTTCTATTGTTACCATTTTTTGTATTTGTTTCTTTTATTCATTTACACGTGTATGTTTGTCTTAATATCATTTGTATGTGTGTAAGCATTAAGGCTTATCTTAACTTATCTTTCTTATGCACAACATTCTTCTCTGTATTCAAAACATGTATTTTTCAGTGGTTTAAAAGTATCAAAAGAGGTACTTTATGCCGACCGGTCGCTACAATACTGTGTTTGGATTTGATGTTGCTACGTCATGATTGGTCGACAGCTGGGAACGGTTGGCTGGGCGGCAAAGCATGATTGTTGAGATGTTCAGGTCACCGTGGGTGAGAGTGATGGGACATGTTGAGTCGTAGTTCAAGTCAACAACAACAACAACAACAACACGACGCGTCAAAGATCCTCAGAGTTTCCAGCATCAGTGGAACTCGAAGGAAAAACCAACAGATCCTTCAACATTCCTGGAGTTCCTGAGCGGAGCCTTTGCGGTCGCCGCGGCGACGGCTCGGCCTTCATGCGAATCACATCTGCACAGAGACTCACTGCTGTTGTGTAGTCAGAGTGTGTGCGTCGGTCAGCCCGCTGCCCAGTCGCTTCACTCGCTCCACCTCCTTCTCCAGCTCCTGCTGGTGCGTCCTCTTCAGGGCCTCCATCACTGAGAGCAACAAGGTTCACGATATAAGCTTCTAAAGTGTTTTTATAAATTATTGATTATTGATTTCCTGGAATAATAGTGTGACCAGACAGAACCAACAGAACATCGAGCTACTGATCAAACTTTCAGCCAATCGCTCGGTGCTCTGTTGGTCATGTCTGGTGTCACCATTTTACCAACATGTTATATTGAATTTAAAACACTACGAATTATCAAACATTGAAATTAGAACATTTATTTGAATAATTGGAATCAGAATATTAATTAAAAAATATTTGATTATTCAATACAAAAATACATTTCAATTAAAAAAAACAACAAGGTTTAGTCTTTTATAAAATAAAACTATTTTCTTTTAATTTAAACATGTTATATTGAATTTAAAACACTACGAATTAAAAAAAAACATTAAATTTAGAACATTTTTTTTTTTAATGATTGGAATTATAATATTAAACTATATTTAGGAAAATATTAATTTAGTAAATATTTGATTAAAACTATGATTCAATTAAAAAAAACAAGGTTTAATCTTTTATAAAATAAACCTATTTATTCTTAATTCAAACATGTGCTGTGTAATTTAAAACACTACGAATAAAAAACATTTTTTAAACGAATGGAATTATAATATTAAACTATGTGTAGAAAAATATTAATTTAGTAAATATTTTATTTAAACTATGTTTCAATTAAAAAAAAAACAAGTTTTAATCTTTTATAAAATACTATAAACAATATTTAAAAAACTTTAAACATTTTTAATATAAAATATTTTATTACAATCTTTTAATTAAAAAAAATATTTTTTAATTCAAACATTTTTATTGAATTTAAGTTACATATTATTAAAAAAAAAAAGAGTTTTAGAAATATAATTTAGACAAATCAGTTTTGGAATTAGAATATCAAACTATTAAAAAATGCATTAATTTAAAAAAGTTTAAAAAAACACACACACACACACACACACACATATATATATTCAGATTAATAATTCTTATTCCAACAAATACTAATTCAATCGTTCAATATAGAAATGATTGAATCATTTATCCAAACAATTAAAAAAAAGGTGTCAACATTTCCTCCGTGACCTCTGACCTCGAGCGGTGTCCTGCGCCTCCTGCAGCAGCAGCTCCTCCTTCTCCGTCTGCAGCTCCGTCAGCTGGCGCTGGTGCTGCCGCTGCAGCTCGTCCAGCGCCTGTCGATGCGCTCGCTCCACCGACGCCAGGCTGCGACCGCAGGGGGCGTCGG
>JACEEU010000695.1:18802097-18817059 GCA_016630915.1 Callionymus lyra
AATGATAGACTCTTACACCACGACACACACATGATAGACTCTTGCACCACTACATACACACGAGAGACTCTTACACCATGACACACACATGATAGACTCTTCAACCACAACACACACACGATAGACTCTTCAACCAAGACACACACACGATAGACTCTTCAACCACGACACACACACGATAGACTCTTCAACCACGACACACACACATGATAGACTCTTCAACCACGACACACACATGATAGACTCTTCAACCACGACACACACACAGAGACTCTTCAACCACGACACACACAGAGACTCTTCAACCACGACACACACACAAGAGACTCTTCAACCACGACACACACACAGAGACTCTTCAACCACGACACAAACACAGAGACTCTTCAACCACTACACACACATGATAGACTCTTCAACCACGACACACACACAAGACTCTTCAACCACGACACAAACACAGAGACTCTTCAACCACGACACACACACGATAGACTCTTCAACCACGACACACACACGATAGACTCTTCAACCACGACACACACACAGATAGACTCTTCAACCACGACACACACATGATAGACTCTTCAACCACGACACACACATGATAGACTCTTCAACCACAACACACACATGATAGACTTTTACACCACGACACACACATGATAGACTCTTACACCACGACACACACATGATAGACTCTTCAACCACGACACACGCGATAGACTCTTACACCACGACACACACATGATAGACTCTTACACCACGACACAAACATGATAGACTCTTACACCACGACACACACACGAGAGACTCTTCAACCACGACACACACACATGATAAACTCTTCAACCACACACACACATGATAGACTCTTCGACCACGAAAAACGCTTGATAAACTCTTCAACCACGACACACACATGATAGACTCTTACACCACGACACACACATGATAGACTCTTACACCACGACAAACACATGACAGACTCTTCAACCACGACACACACATGATAGACTCTTCAACCACAACACACACAGAGAGACTCTTCAACCACAACACACACAGAGAGACTCTTACACCACGACACACATGATAGACTCTTACACCACAACACACACAGAGAGACTCTTACACCACGACACACATGATAGACTCTTACACCACGACACAAACATGATAGACTCTTACACCACAACACACACATGATAGACTCTTACACCACGACACCCAATGATAGACTCTTACACCACAACACACACATGATAGACTCTTACACCACGACACACACATGATAGACTCTTCAACCACGACACAAACATGAGAGACTCTTCAACCACGACACACACACATGATAAACTCTTCAACCACGACAAACGCATGATAAACTCTTCAACCACGACAGCAATAAAACACAAGTAACATCGTAAAAGTGAAATATGATGAAATACGACGAGAATGTTACCTCTCCGCTCTCGTCCAGTTTGGACATCCATCCCTTCTTGAAGTTGAGGAGGTCGGGCTGCGGAGGTGTCAAGACAAAGAGGATGAAAAAGTCAATGTTGCGCGACTAAATACAGCAATGATGGGATTTTAAAAAGGTAAATAAAGGCTTGAAAAGATGTTTGATAGGGACGAGGATGTATAAGAGAAAATTAAATGTGGAAGAGCAAACGTGTATCAAATTAAAAATAATTGAAAGGACATTATTGAGAAACTTGATATAAAGAGCTGTTTCACACGTCACTTCCTTCTCGTCCAGATGATGCCAGATTAAGATCAGACTGTGTTTCACGTTCCTCTAAATCTGCAGCCATCTCATGAGAAGTCATGGATGATGAACGGAAGTGAAGCGTCCATGAAAGGCTTCGTTCAAGACAAAAGAGTGACGACCATCACCGGCTTCCTCTGGACAGTCGTCCGTTACACACTGTGCTGTGTCCGGACACACAATAAAACGTCTGTGACTCGTGGTCGACGTCTGTAGCGCCTGAACGTTTACCATCAAATATGATTTATCGCTTCATAGTTCAGTCGCTGTCAATGTAACCTTTGATCACGGTTTAAAGAGAGAGGGACCAACACATTTAACATATACTCACCAGAAAGGAAGTTTAAAAATTCAATATTTATGTGGAAAAAAAAACGCTGCTTTTAAATAAGTGCAGCAAATAAAATGAGAATGAAAAATTAAACGTAAACCATTAACTACAAAAGAAATACAATGAAAATAACATTAATTCAATTCAATTCAATTCAATTTTATTTAAAGTGTCTTATCATAACAAAGTTATCTCAAGACACTATACAGTTGAAATAAGACTACAGTTGATTAAGGAAAAATAGGTCCCAGCAATTCAACAAAGAACAAGAAACAAAACACTGTACAGTGAACTGTTAATAAATAACTTAAAAAACAAACAAACAAACAAAAAATACTATTTTAAATATAACTTACATGTATTTAGTTCTTATTTATTGTGATAAATCTAGCAGCTTTTTTTTAAAATATATTTAAGTATATTTATTTCCTATTAGTGTGGACTGTGTGTTTGATTACATGATAAATAAATAGTAATGTTAATAAAGTCTTGAAAATGATTCAACAAATGTGTCTTTAAATCAAAAATACAAGCAACAACAAATAAAATAAAATAATTTAATATACTATATATATATATTATATGAACTAGACATCTACTCATCAAATGGTAAACATATTATTCATTAGTTTCAGACTGTAACAAACCAGCAGAATAGAACACCAGCAGCTGAAGACGACCTTTGACCCCCACAAGAATGGTTGAGCGTAAAGAGACGTTGACAAGATAAGTGTGATGAACATCTCAACGTTAGCTTCGGCTTCATTCCAGCGTTCGTGACCCAGATCTGACAGTTGTCGACTCACTTCACTCGTCACAGAAGTCGCTCAAACGAGTTCACGCGTGTTGACACATGCCGACCGGAGAGAGACACACGTTTTACCAGAATCTAGAGTGGACCGGACCCTTGTTCTCATGGTACCTGAACTTCATCCTGGACCCTTGTTCTCATGGTACCTGAACTTCATCCTGGACCCTCATTCACATGGTACCTGAACTTCATCCTGGACCCTCAGTTCTAATAGTACCTGAACTTCATCCTGGACCCTCAGTTCTCATGGTACCTGAACTTCATCCTGGAGCCCTCAGTTCACATATGGTACCTGAACTTCATCCTGGACCCTACCTCATGGTACCTGAACTTCATCCTGGACCCTCAGTTCTCATGGTACCTGAACTTCATCCTGGACCCTCAGTTCTCATGGTACCTGAACTTCATCCTGGACCCTCAGTTCTCATGGTACCTGAACTTCATCCTGGACCCTCGTTCACATGGTACCTGAACTTCATCCTGAACCCTCAGTTCACATGGTACCTGAACTTCATCCTGGACCCTTGTTCACATGGTACCTGAACTTCATCCTGGACCCTTGTTCACATGGTACCTGAACTTCATCCTGGACCCTCATTCACATGGTACCTGAACCACCACATCATCCTGGACCCTCAGTTCACATGGTACCTGAACCACCACATCATCCTGGACCCTCGTTCACATGGTACCTGAACAACCACATCATCCTGGACCCTCGTTCACATGGTACCTGAACTTCATCCTGGACCCTCGTTCACATGGTACCTGAACCTCATCCTGGACCCTCGTTCACATGGTACCTGAACAACCACATCATCCTGGACCCTCAGTTCACATGGTACCTGAACTTCATCCTGGACCCTCGTTCACATGGTACCTGAACAACCACATCATCCTGGACCCTCGTTCACATGGTACCTGAACAACCACATCATCCTGGACCCTCGTTCACATGGTACCTGAACCACCACATCATCCTGGACACTCGTTCACATGGTACCTGAACAACCACATCATCCTGGACCCTCATTCACATGGTACCTGAACTTCATCCTGGACCCTCGTTCACATGGTACCTGAACTTCATCCTGGACCCTCGTTCACATGGTACCTGAACTTCATCCTGGACCCTCATTCACATGGTACCTGAACCACCACATCATCCTGGACCCTCATTCACATGGTACCTGAACCACCATCATCTGGACCCTCGTTCACACGGTACCTGAACCATCCTGGACCCTCGTTCACATGGTACTTGAACTTCATCCTGGACCCTCGTTCACATGGTACCTGAACTTCATCCTGGACCCTCGTTCACATGGTACCTGAACTTCATCCTGGACCCTCGTTCACATGGTACCTGAACAACCACATCATCCTGGACCCTCAGTTCACATGGTACCTGAACAACCACATCATCCTGGACCCTCATTCACATGGTACCTGAACAACCACATCATCCTGGACCCTCAGTTCACATGGTACCTGAATTTCATCCTGGACCCTCGTTCACATGGTACCTGAACTACTCATCCTGGACCCTCGTTCACATGGTACCTGAACTTCATCCTGGACCCTCGTTCACATGGTACCTGAACTTCATCCTGGACCCTCGTTCACATGGTACCTGAACTTCATCCTGAACCCTCGTTCACATGGTACCTGAACTTCATCCTGAACCCTTGTTCACATGGTACCTGAACTTCATCCTGAACCCTTGTTCTCATGGTACCTGAACTTCATCCTGAACCCTCGTTCACATGGTACCTGAACTTCATCCTGGACCCTCAGTTCTCATGGTACCTGAACTTCATCCTGAACCCTCGTTCACATGGTAACTGAACTTCATCCTGGACCCTCGTTCACATGGTACCTGAACTTCATCCTGAACCCTCGTTCACATGGTACCTGAACTTCATCCTGAACCCTCGTTCTCATGGTACCTGAACTTCATCCTGAACCCTCGTTCACATGGTACCTGAACAACCACATCATCCTGGACCCTCGTTCACATGGTACCTGAACTTCATCCTGGACCCTCGTTCACATGGTACCTGAACTTCATCCAGGACCCTCGTTCACATGGTACCTGAACTTCATCCTGAACCCTCGTTCAAATGGTACCTGAACTTCATCCTGAACCCTTGTTCTCATGGTACCTGAACTTCATCCTGAACCCTCGTTCACATGGTACCTGAACTTCATCCTGAACCCTCGTTCACATGGTACCTGAACTTCATCCTGGACCCTCAGTTCTCATGGTACCTGAACTTCATCCTGAACCCTCGTTCACATGGTACCTGAACTTCATCCTGGACCCTCGTTCACATGGTACCTGAACTTCATCCTGAACCCTCGTTCACATGGTACCTGAACTTCATCCTGAACCCTTGTTCACATGGTACCTGAACAACCCCTGACATCATAGAAAGTGATTTGGACCAGTACCAGCTCTGTAGGTCATCCAGGTGTCGTCAAACTAGCTTGGCTAGACGGTGACAAAAAAAGAAGCTGAGCCAAGAGACAACACTGAGCTTCAGGTTTTATAAAACCCAGCAGACCAGAATAAATAAAAGTTGTGTTTACAATATTCACAATAAAAGTTTCTGATTTTACTGCAAACTGTACGTCCCTGACCATATTTACGTGGCCCTGATGACGTCACAGAATAACTATTTAAAACGGTCATTTCATTTTTTTTATTTAAGTCATTAAAAATCTTTGTTTCTGGACATTTTTTCCACTTTTCTTTCTTTCATTTGTCATTTATTGGAAGTTATATTGGTCACATTTCTCAATCAAATATAATATCACACAATAAAACAGCTTTTTAAGGTGTATTTTATGATGTCATGGCATTTCTACACGTCATCTTGTCCTTTTTAAGCTTTTTATATGAAGTTTTCCATCATATTAAAGATAATTTTAATCTTCTTTCTTTTGGATCGATCGATGTGTCACAGTACAGAATGTGGCCCCTGACTGCGTGAGACGGTAAATGTTATTATCCTGTGAGTTTATGACGTGAGAAATGCTGTTACATTACATTTACGGACATAAAACTATATATTTATATATATTTCGAAGAGACAAAGATGTCTCAACACGAGCAGGACTGACAGTTTCAAACCCGCAACTCACCGTCATGACGACAGGATCCGGTTCGGTCGAGGAAAGGAAAAAGTACCGTTAAGTCATACAAACAAATCCTTTCTTTACGGAGTTGGGTTTTGTTCCGCGGGTCACAGAAGTGGTTTTAAGTTGCAGTAACTCTGACGTCAGGAATCCATCCCGCCATTTATGGTGGAAATAAAAGTACGTCACGCTCGCGCTCGACAACAACAACTTTGAGAAGATGTTGAATGAAAGCTGGACGAAACTTTGAGCGATGAAAGGCGTCTAAAGACCCGCAGATCTCGACACTTCCTGGGCGGAACCGCGACGAAGATCGTGTGAGAAAACAAACTGACATCCGGGGATCTGCAGGGGCGGAACCACGGGCGGCTGGCCCGGGGGCCGAGCCACCCCCCCAGCCCCCTCTGATGCAACATTTTAGAATAAAATCACCTTAAAATAACAAAGATAGTTGAAGAAAACACATGAACTGACATCCAAGTAAACATATAGCTTCTGGAAAATTCAACTTTGCTACAATTTTATGCAACCTGGTTTCATTAGGTCTATTATTCCATTGCTAGCATCGCTAAATGTTAGCATCCAAGTTCTTCACAAACAAATAAACCTTCTCAGCTGTTATGAGTGTTTTTTTGTGTAACTAGTTTTATTATCTTTCTTACAACTTTAGCTATGACTTTTTTATTTTATTTTATTTTATTTGCCACTTAATGCGTTGTCTCTTATTTTATTTTATTTTATTTTATTTTATTTTATTTTATTTTATTTTATTATATATGCCACTTAATGTGGTGTCTCTTGTTTTATTTTATTTTATTTTATTTTATTCTATATACCACTTAATAATAATAATAATAATAATAATCTCTATTTTAATGCGGTGTCTTTTGTTTTGTTTTATTTTATTTTATTTTATTTTATTTTATTTTATTTTATTTTATTTTATTTTATTCTATATACCACTTAATGCGGTGTCTCTTGTTTTATTTTATTTTATATTATTTTATTTTATTTTATTTTATTTTATTTTATTGGCCACTTTATGCGTTGTGTCTTATTTTATTTTATTTTATTTTATATGCCACTTAATGCGGTGTCTCTTGTTTTATTTTATTTATTTTATTATTTTATACTATTCTATATGCCACTTAATGCGTTGTCTCTTGTTTTATTTTATTTTATTTTATTTTATTTTATTTTATTTTATTTTGTTTTGTTTTGTTTTGTTTTGTTTTGTTTTGTTTTGTTTTGTTTTGTTTTGTTCTGTTCTGTTCTGTTTTATTTTATTTTATTTTATTTTATTTTATTTTATTTTATTTTATTTTATTCTATATGCCACTCAATGCGGTGTCTCTTGTTTTATTTTATTTTATTCATCAAATTTTGTACAATTGAATTAATAATTTGTCATGTTATTCTTTTTATTCTGTTCTAACACTGGCATTAAACGTTTGCTTTTTGATATTAGAACCAACTTATTCACCTTTTATCCATAATCTGACAATTTTGAAATGTAAAGTACAATGGATGCGAACATATCATTTTTACTTGATGAAGAGAAAAGATTGTTTGGGCTCTAGGGAGGAATCCAGAGTTCTGTTATAAACCACCACAAACATGCTATATTAGTCTTCAATGAAATGTTCTGGTCAGTTTAGTTTTCTGAGCAAAGTAAAGACAGATTTTCTTCCACATCTTTAACTGTTTTTATATCTTTTAGCCTTAGTTTAAATCACCTTAAAATCTCCTGTAACTGTGACTGAGGGACCGTCAAGCCATAAACAACACAAGTAAAAAACTAAAGGATCATTCATTAAAAAAATGATGTAAAAAGTTTTATTTTCTAAATATGATCTCAATATTCACTTAAGTTATTTTTATGAAATACTCACTAAAATAACAAAGAATAAAAAGCTCCTAAACAAACTTGATCAAGTTATATTAAGAGTGAATACAATAATAACTACAAAATAAAGTTGTATTTATTTGCCAAAGTTCTTCTCTCACCTCATAAGGGCCGGATAAATACAATAAAAAGGGCCACATATGGCCCCGGGGCCAGACATAAACGGTCTTAATGTCTATGACTCGGCAGAAAACCTTCCAGGGATCGGCAGAATAAAACGCTGTTGCTCCTAAATCTCTATTTTCTCTCTGGAGCTCGTCCAGACTGAACTCCCTCCCGGAATCCTGAGTGATTGGTTTCATTTCAGGAATTTCCACACATGCCTCGGCAGACCACAGGCGCAGACTCGGCGTTATGAAATGACTGCAGGCTGTGAGTGAAGTCTGCAGACCTAGCAGACGTGGAAGCTACCAACAAAAGATCACCTGTGCCAGGTGTCGGGTTAATGTGTCACGGAAAGATAAGGCGTGCTGGAGTACTTACCGACTTATCGTAAACCAAGTGTTGACAATATTTATTCAAGATAGACCAGTTGAACAAACACACAGTAGGCCTCCATCACATACCTGCTGTGCGGTCGGAGGACGACCTTGCCGACCCTCTTCTGCCGTGGGACTGCCGGGCCTCTGGAGGAAAACCCAAAACATCAAGATGACCAGAACCAGGTGGTTGGAGCGTTAAACTTAAAGCTGCTCATTTATGTCCCAACACGATCTGGATCTTATAATCCATGTGTTTGTTTCGACTATTGTAACAGTTTATTTTCATGTCTAAACAAGAAGGATGTGTCTTGCCTGCAGTTCATACAAAACTGCAACTAGAATTCTGAGCTGCTCTAGTAGAAGAACTCACATTTCTATGATCCTTAAATCTCTTCACTGGCTGCCAATTTCTTTCAGGATCATCTTTAAAATTCTGGTTCTTACTTTCAGATCTATTCATGGTCAGACCTTCCATCACTGATCTGATCCAGCCTTACACCCCAGCTCGGGCTCTGAGGTCTGTGGATCAGAATCTACTGATGGTACCTGAACTTCCGGACCAGAGGAGAGACATCCTTCCAGAGATCTTCCTCTCCCTCTGTGTTTGATGGATCTACTGACTCCTTTAAGGAACATTTTAAGACGGTTTTCATTGTAGTATTTAGTTTTAACTGTGAATGGTTTTTGATCTTTAAAGCGCTTTGTGACCCTGGTCTTAGGAAGCGCTTTAGAAATAATCATTAGTTACTTACTTGTTTACATTTAGCTTGCACTCAGAGGCCAACACACAGAACATGGACTAGAGAAACCTTGCGTATTATGTTTCATAAAACTCATAATAACATGAAATAAGATGCTGTTAGCTACTTTTCTTGGAAAACACAAGCTATGCTTGACAATTATCGTCCTGTAAAATGGTTTAGGAGCTCTGTACCTGGAGTGACGTACTGGACTGGGCCCGGGAAAGAAACCCACTTCCGGCATAGTGCCAGTCCCTGTCTGTGTCGCCGGCTTCTTCCCACTCTCTGGAGGGGAGTTTCGTCAGGGAGTGACTGTGCCAACAGAAAGCAAATATTTTAGAGTGAGTCTTGAGAAGGGATTTTTTTGGGGGGGTTACACCTGGCTGGTTTGAAGAGCTCCTGTCTCCGCGGCGTGGGTTGAGACTGAGGTCGCCCCTGGTTTTGCTCCTTCCTCTGGTGGATGATTTTCACTTTTGGCACATCTGCGAGAACGGCGTAGTCCTCCCTGGCACGCACTGCGGAAACTGCGGACGTTTGTCCGGACTCCAACGAGTCCAGAGAACTTTGAGAAGACGTGAACCTCCCGATGTAAATCAGAGGTGGAGACGGAGGCCTTTGTGTCGAGCGTGATGAGCGTTTATCATTCGGTGATTGGCGGCCACCCTGAAGTCCGGGTCTGACACCCCAGGACCTGGTGTTGGCAGAACTTTGCATTGTCGCTGCTGCAACAGAATCTGTACGATTGCTGGGGATTTGTCGGGATGGCGAGGCTGCACGGGATAAGGAGGAGCTCCTGAGCGAGGAAGTCGACTGCCGCCAGGACCTTGGCTTTTCCTCCTCAGGTTTCGAGTCACTGTAGTGGTTTCGTCTTTGAAAAGAAGGAGCAGGTTCTCCATTGGTGGCAGTCCTTAGCACCGAGTATCCCGGTGGGTCGAAAGAACCTTTTCTGGACGGGGAGGTGTGGCGGCTATCTTGAGTTTTTTTTAAAGACGAGAAGCTGTTTTCTGTTCTCGCTGGTGTGGATCTATCCAGAGAATTGTAACCTCTTCTCGATGGCAGGGAACCGTACTCACCGCGGCTCCTCACGGATGCATTACCTTCAGACCGCCGCAACACCGATTGTGTGGGAGCTTCATAGTTTCTTCGTGGAGGTGAAGAATTCAGACTAGAGTCTCTAACAGAACCAGGACGGTCACTCTTTCTTGAGGGTTCAAAATTTCTCCTCCCCAAAGTAGGAGAGGGTCGTTCTTGGACTCTAGAGTTTAGCACAGTGTTCGATTGAGTCTTGCGAAGAATCGAATGGTTCTGTTTTTCACTAACACGGCCCGATTGAGGTTCGTCTGGTTCATCACTGAGTCTGTTCTTAGCGTTACGCAACAAAGTCTGGCTTTCAATATCGTAACCTTCTCTGATTGGTGAACCACAACGACCATTACGACTTCGTCCATTTAAAGATGTCACAGACTCTGATTTGCGGAGGAGCGATTGGGAGGAGAAGCTTCTTCTTGTGGGTGAGGTTGTGCGACTTTCACGAAGGTTCTCAGTGTTCCTTCTGGTTGGAGAGGAAGTTTGTCGGTTCTGACCCCTCGACAGAGTCCCATTTTGGGTTCTGTACAGGTCTGCAGGAGTGGTGCTCCTACCATCGCGACCATTCAAGGACCCCCTGTCTCCAGGGTTTTTTAAAGCACTCCTGAAATCAGATGTTGTACTAGTTTGGGATTTTACAGACCCAGCAACAGCTTTAAAGTTTCTCTGCAAACTTCCTGACTCAAAACCTCGCCCTTGAAGAGCTTGTGAGGAGCCTCTGGTCCTTGACTCCATAATCTGAGGTGCTCTTCCACCCTCGAAGCTGGTCCGGCTGATAGAAGAGCGTTGCTCATTGCGTCTACACGGTGAGGTACTTCGAGAGGGAGATGTAGAGCGAGATGGTAGAGATGTGCCTTGTTTTAAGGAATTAAAGCGTCCGGATTGTGGGAAGGAAGAGTGAGAAGAAACGCTATTCTTGACCCGTGCACTGCTTAGACCCTTTCGACTGCTTGGGGCCAGCGACTCAGCTATTTTAAAAGGAGTCGGACTCGGGGAGCGAGGGCCAACTTGCGCTTCAACTTCAACGGCGATTTCATAAGGATCAGGCGGCGGTATTTCCATAGCCATGTCTTCATCTGATACCTCCGGTATCGGCCTTTCAGATGCTACGCCTAGATTAGGATTTCGAAATGGTATGGTATCTTTCGGCTCCACGTTTGTGGTCCTGAAAAGAGGATGACCCCTTTCAAGGTGGCGGTAGGGAGTAGGATCGCCGCTCTCTTGAAGTGAACGAGTTCCTGCCGACCTCCCGAGAGAAAAGTAACCACTTTCCCGATGCCCCCTTTCTTCTTTGAACCCTGCAAGGACAGAGAGGCAACTCTGTGACTAGTAAAACAGCAACACAGTGTCACTAAACCTGTGCATCTCCTGATGGCTTCCTGACCTGAAACCTGCTATATTGTATTACTGTCAATAGCTTTGACACCTCAGCTGGTGACATCACACAGTCCCATGTGGTAAACTACACCTGACACTGGATCTGGAACAGTCAGGTGCAGGAAGTCGCCTAGCGTGCCATGCTTGCAGTGCACAGATGTTTAACCAGAACACTCCGGGTGCCACGTCTTAACGTACCTGACCGTCTTGTGAAGTCGTCTCTGCTCCGTGCCTCGTCCATCCAGGCGCGGGGGTTCGGGCGATGCGGCGTTGGGTCGAGTCGGGTCATGCTGCGTTTGCTGTGGCGACGTTGCACGGGAAGATACTCGTCCTCTGTGCTGACGTAGCCACTGAAATCCTGAAAGTCGCTGTTGTCGTGGCCGCTGGCATAACAGCAAGATGAGAAACCTGTTACCTTCCCTGTCGAGTACCATTACCTTAAAGTACAACCTCAAACACTGCTAACAATGCTAATGGTTTGCAACAAGTTAGCATCTTTAGCAATTTGGCTTCACCCAAAGTTAGCCCAAAGTAAAAAAAAAAAAATGACCATGTTACAAATTTCAAATCTGCTTTAGTGACTTTATTCAAATGTATTTTGTAACGAAAATGATGTTAAAAAAGTACGACAACTAGTGCGGGTGACTCACCTGTCAGAGCTCTGAACGTCGTCGTAGATGTAGAGCTCGCAGTCCGGACTCAGGATGCACAAACGGCTCGCCTCGCCGCCGCAACCGCTCACCTGCGACACCTCATCGGAGTCCTCCTGATTGGACGACAGTGCCCGCCAATCACAGCGAGGCCAAGGTTACCACGACGGTTGTGTCGCAGCAATATTTGCGAGCGCAACACCACGGAGAACACAAGCAGCAGTTTTGATCTCGAGGCTCGCTGGTGTTTCCTCGCTAGCGTGTTTCGGAGGTCGACCAACCGGAGCCTCACGTCTGAAACTGAAGCCACCGGTGCTTTTGCTCATCAATCATTCAGTCGCACAGTTTCGGTCGCACAACTCCTCCACTTCTAGACAACCATGAGAGTTTGTGTCTTCAGTCTGCACCTCATGCTGTGCAGACGGTTCTAGGTTTGTGTTATTTTGGGGGTTCGTCATTGTGTTTCTTTTTGGGGATGTTTGATGGAAAGTTTCAGTCGATGTTTTGTGTCTCGTGTGAGGTGAGCGAACAGTCAAGAGCCATCTTTAAACAAGTGTTATATGTCACTGACACGTCAGACCAAGAGTCAAACGTTGAAAAGAAAATAAAAGATGAGGATGAATGAAAATATTCTGCCTCTTTTTCAGATTACAAACATTCAAACTGACGACAATTTGAAAATTCACTTTACATGGCACATCATTTATGGATTGATTTATTTTAACTTCACTATTTAATTAAGAAAAGTTGCTTTAATTTAAAAAAAAAATTGCTTCAATTAAAAGAAATATACTTTTGCTTTAAATAAAAAGTTGCTTAAATCCAGAAAAAGGTGTGGGTTAGAAAAAAGTTTCTTTAATAAAAAAAAAGGTTTCTTCCATCAATTATAAAAAATCAAAGGTTGCTTTAAAAAATAATTTAAAAAAAATTGCTTTAATAAAAAAATGTTGCTTGAATAAAAAAGTTTCTTCAATATAGTCAATAAAAGTCAAACGCATTCAAACACTTTTTGTAATTGAACATTTTCTTTGGTTTAATTCTTCTTGATGGAATAATAAACAGACAGACCTAAAGTTAGGCAGTAATAAAATAAAAGTATAGTTAGTATAGTGTACTTGTATATAACGTGACTGATTTTAATCTCTCGTTAAAAAAACAATAAATCCAGTTTCTCGCCGCTCACCTTGCTGCCGCCTGCTCCGTCCTCGGCCTGAGACGAGATGGGGGTCAGCAGGACTCCTTTCCCCTGCCGGTCCGAGGGTTCGGTGACAGACTTCTGTGACGCCTCCCCGCCAGAGTGGAGATGCCGCTGACGGAGGCAGTCGTGGCAGCGCGAGGGGTCGAAGATGTTGGGCTGGAACTTTGGGCAGACGAGTTCTTCTCCAGAAGGGGGCATGTTGTGAGCCGAGGGGGCTGCAGCGCATGACAGGAGCCGAGGGAAGATACACCTTAAGTTTATGTCTATTGAAATACTTTGTTATAAAAATGTGCAGAAGTTCTGATCCGTCTCAGCGCAGACGTCGTTGAGAACCGTGAGCCACAGTGAAGGTGAATCCCAACAAAGTGGATCAGTCTCAGCAACGTTCTTAACTGACCCTGGGTCAGTGGTCGTCAGTGTCACCTGTGAGAGATTCAAAAAGTTTCTCACCTGATATCTCTTGATTCCCGGTGCAGCCGTTCGCACCTTCTCGTCGACTCCCTCGCTCAGGTCTGGTGCTTCTGCTGGCTGTGGAGCGCCGTGGCAACGAGGCCCTGAGTCAGCGTGGATCCGCCTGTATTAAATATCAGCGGCTTTAGAAAGTGAAACGAAGCGTCACGGCAGCTGCAGCCGCTCAGGTGAGCATTAATAAGTCAACAGGTGAGGGAGGTCTGGTGTAGTGACACTGTAGACCATGAGTGTAGTAACACTGTAGATGATGAGTGTAGTAACACTGTAGACGATGAGTGTAGTAACACTGTAGATGATGAGTGTAGTAACACTGTAGACCATGAGTGTAGTAACACTGTAGATGATGAGTGTAGTAACACTGTAGACCATGAGTGTAGTAACACTGTAGTTGACAAGTGTAGTGACACTGTAGACCATGAGGTAGCGTAGAGATGAGTGTAGTAACACTGTAGACCAGGTTTTGGATCAACCATTCAGGCACATATAGTTGCCAACCAATCAGGCGTCTGGATACACTGTAATCAATTGATTGTAAACAGTCTAGGTGTTGCTTGTTGTAAGCCATGTACACCATGATTGGTGTAACTCATGTGGGCTTGAGTGTTGTAACACTGTAGAACCTTGTACCGTAACACTGCCCATGACCGTGGGACAGTTTGACACTGTAGACCATGAGTGTAGTAACACTGTAGACCATGAGTGTAGTAACACTGTAGACCATGAGTGTAGTAACACTGAGTGTATATAGTAACACTGTAGACCATGAGTGTAGTAACACTGTAGACCATGAGTGTAGTAACACTGTAGACGATGAGTGTAGTAACACTGTAGACGATGAGTGTAGTAACACTGTAGACCATGAGTGTAGTAACACTGTAGACCATGAGTGTAGTAACACTGTAGACAATGAGTGTAGTAACACTGTAGACCATGAGTGTAGTAACACTGTAGATGATGAGTGTAGCAACACTGTAGACCATGAGTGTAGTAACACTGTA
>JACEEU010000695.1:18817159-18942159 GCA_016630915.1 Callionymus lyra
ACTGAAGACTTGTAGTCACAACATCTGCTTGTAAACTATTCAACGAAAATGAAATATTTGAAACAAATACCGACAGATATTCAACTTAAAACGTATTTTATTTAGTTATAATTGTATTTTTTGGACTTCGTTTGGATAGTATTCATGTATTTAACACCGTAACACAAATGAACAATTATTTAAATACTCGCATTTTACATTTATTCTTAAAATGTATACGAAAAAATTAATGTCTTTTAACAAAAATAATGGTCAAAGCCATTAAATAAAATGTGTTTATATATATATATATATATATATATTTATATATTTATATATTTATATATTTATATTCAACAGTTTATTATCAAAAACAAACAGCAAATGTATGAACTACAAAGACATTGATGAAAGTGTACGACAGTAAAAAGTAAAAGACTAAACTATGTATTATTTGCTGTCAAACGAGCATCAAGGAGCATCAAGGAGCATCAAGGAGCATCAAGGAGCATCAAGGAGCATCAAGGAGCATCAAGGAGCATCAAGGAGCATCAAGGAGCATCAAGGAGCATCAAGGAGCATCAAGGAGCATCAAGGAGCATCAACACTGGATCACGCAGAAGTCCGAGCAGCAGATGAAGACGTCGTCGACTCGACTGACGGAGCAGAGTTGAGGAGAAATGACGTCGTGGCGTCGGCGTGGAGTGTGTCGGGCGCCAGAAGGATACAGGACGCTGCGCTGCAGGGGTCCCTGGGTAGCTGGGACTGAGCTGAGGGTCTCCAGCAGACTCCGGACTCGCTGCACCTGTGTGGCTGGAAGCTTCAGCTCCATGCTCTGCATCTGGAGACAAGAGACTTCAACAGTGTTAGTCATTCTTGTCGCTCCAGTCCAGCATCAGAAAAGCTACTTTGATTGATGATTGTCTCCAAACAGTGACAACGTGCAACTTTGAGTATCTGGAAAAGCACTCAGTGAGTGCAGACCTCTGCCAAGCAGCTCATTTACCATATGCTTCCCACTACAGGCTGCAGCGGCTTCCATTAAGCCTGATGTGGCTTTGTGTAGTAATATGTAAGGCTCAGGAGCCTGCTGGAGTAATACTATGAAGCCTTGGGGAGTAATACTATGCAGCCTTGTGGAGTAATACTATGAAGCCTTGGGGAGTAATACTATGCAGCCTTGTGGAGTAATACTATGCAGCCTTGTGGAGTAATACTATGAAGCCTTGTGGAGTAATACTATGAAGCCTTGGGGAGTAATACTATGAAGCCTTGGGGAGTAATACTATGCAGCCTTGTGGAGTAATACTATGCAGCCTTGTGGAGTAATACTATGAAGCCTTGTGGAGTAATACTATGAAGCCTTGTGGAGTAATACTATGAAGCCTTGTGGAGTAATACTATGAAGCCTTGTGGAGTAATACTATGAAGCCTTGTGGAGTAATACTATGAAGCCTTGTGGAGTAATACTATGAAGCCTTGTGGAGTAATACTATGAAGCCTTGGGGAGTAATACTATGAAGCCTTGTGGAGTAATACTATGAAGCTTTGTGGAGTAATACTATGAAGCCTTGGGGAGTAATACTATGAAGCCTTGTGGAGTAATAGTATGAAGCCTTGTGGAGTAATACTATGAAGCCTTGTGGAGTAATACTATGAAGCCTTGGGGACTAATACTATGAAGCCTTGTGGAGTAATACTATGAAACCTTGTGGAGTAATACTATGAAGCCTTGTGGAGTAATACTATGAAGCATTGGGGAGTAATACTATGAAGCCTTGTGGAGTAATACTATGAAGCCTTGTGGAGTAATACTATGACGCCATGGGGAGTAATACTATGAAGCCTTGTGGAGTAATACTATGAAGCCTTGTGGAGTAATACTATGAAGCCTTGTGGAGTAATACTTCCGAATTCAAGTAGAGTAATTGAATGGAGCCTTGCAAAGCAATACTATAGAGCAATCTTTAGGAGTAATACTACAGATCCTCCCAGAGTAATACTACGGACGCTCGCAGAATAATACTAGGGACCCTCGTGGAATATTACAACAGATCCTCACGGAGTAATACTAGGGACCCTCGTGGAATATTACTACAGATCCTCACAGAGTAATACTAGGGACCCTCGTGGAATATTACTACAGATCCTCACGGAATAATACTATGGACCCTTGCGGAGTAATACTACAGAAGTTGCGATGTAAAACTCGCAGAGTACTACTCTGATGTCTCTCCTACTCGCGAGCACTAACTGAAGTGACCTCTTGATGGGTTTGGACTTGACTTTCATCAGAATTGTGTTCAAGTCAATGCATGCAGCAGATTCAGAGTCAAATGTTAGAATCAACTCTGTGAGGCGAATACTGTCTTGAGTGTGAAGTTGCAGAGACGAGCAGTGATGAAGAACACAGCAGGTTCACAGAGAATGGTGACGGTGGACGATCTGAGGATGTGAAGACTCTCAGTGTCTCAGGACCTCGTGGTCACATCTGCTGTGAGCGAGAAACACCGGAGCAGGAAGTCAGGGATGATGGACGACACCGAGGCTGCTGGGAAGTTTGGAGATATACTGTATAAATGATGATCTACTCAGAAAATCTCCCACAAGACTTGACGTGTTTGATGTGAAGACTAGAAGCTGCAGCTCAGTGACGGAGACAGAAGTGACAGAATGAAGACGACAGTCAAGTTCAATTGTTGTAAAACAAATAACCTTCATGACATGTTTGTTTACGTCCGAGCTCAGCAGGATGATGATTCAAACCCCGAGGAATATTCTAGCGTGTGCAGCAGGAAGATACATCCGAGAGACGCACACACACACACACACACACACACACACACACACACACACACACACACACACACACACACACAGGAGGTGTAGTATTGTCCAGTACTTGACTCTGGTGTTGTGATAGTGTAGTAACAAGTATATATGTGTAGTATTGTCCAGTACTTGACTCTGGTGTTGTGATAGTGTAGTAACAAGTATATATGTGTAGTATTGACAAGTACTTGACTCTGGTGTTGTGATAGTGTAGTAACAAGTATATATGTGTAGTATTGTCCAGTACTTGACTCTGGTGTTGTGATAGTGTAGTAACAAGTATATATGTGTAGTATTGTCCAGTACTTGACTCTGGTGTTGTGATAGTGTAGTAACAAGGATATATGTGTAGTATTGTCCAGTACTTGACTCTGGTGTTGTGATAGTGTAGTAACAAGTATATATGTGTAGTATTGTCCAGTACTTGACTCTGGTGTTGTGATAGTGTAGTAACAAGGATATATGTGTAGTATTGTACAGTACTTGACTCTGGTGTTGTGATAGTGTAGTAACAAGGATATATGTGTAGTATTGTCTAGTACTTGACTCTGGTGTTGTGATAGTGTAGTAACAAGTATTTATGTGTAGTATTGTCCAGTACTTGACTCTGGTGTTGTGATAGTGTAGTAACAAGTATATATGTGTAGTATTGTCCAGTACTTGACTCTGGTGTTGTGATAGTGTAGTAACAAGGATATATGTGTAGTATTGTCCAGTACTTGACTCTGGTGTTGTGATAGTGTAGTAACAAGGATATATGTGTAGTATTGTCTAGTACTTGACTCTGGTGTTGTGATAGTGTAGTAACAAGTATTTATGTGTAGTATTGTCCAGTACTTGACTCTGGTGTTGTGATAGTGTAGTAACAAGTATATATGTGTAGTATTATCCAGTACTTGACTCTGGTGTTGTGATAGTGTAGTAACAAGTATATATGTGTAGTATTGTCCAGTACTTGACTCTGGTGTTGTGATAGTGTAGTAACAAGTATATATGTGTAGTATTGTCCAGTACTTGACTCTGGTGTTGTGATAGTGTAGTAACAAGTATATATGTGTAGTATTGTCCAGTACTTGACTCTGGTGTTGTGATAGTGTAGTAACAAGGATATATGTGTAGTATTGTCCAGTACTTGACTCTGGTGTTGTGATAGTGTAGTAACAAGGATATATGTGGAGTATTGTCCAGTACTTGACTCTGGTGTTGTGATAGTGTAGTAACAAGGATATATGTGTAGTATTGTCCAGTACTTGACTCTGGTGTTGTGATAGTGTAGTAACAAGTATATATGTGTAGTATTGTCCAGTACTTGACTCTGGTGTTGTGATAGTGTAGTAACAAGTATATATGTGTAGTATTGTCCAGTACTTGACTCTGGTGTTGTGATAGTGTAGTAACAAGTATATATGTGTAGTATTGTCCAGTACTTGACTCTGGTGTTGTATGTGTAAAGTCCATATGCTCTTGTCAGTACTTTCATTGGTTTTTCAAACCAAAATAAGTCCAAACATCAGCTGGACTCACTGTATCCTCTCGTCCTCAGTCATCACTCTTCCTTTAGCTCTGGAGGCCGGAAGTTTAATTGCAACACAAACATGAAGAAATACCGTGAATATTTTCATGTCATTGTAAACTAAAATATCGTTAAACCTTTGTGTAAAACACTAAACCAGCAGCTGCAGAACAAAGTTGAAGGTCTTTGGAAAGAAAGCAAAGCAGCTTCAACATCAATATGTTCAATAGTTTTCATTCTTAACCTCCCTTTGTCTTCAAGTCACTTTTTCACGTCGTCATCATCATCAACATCTGTCTCTTATCCAGGTTCACCTTCAACAATCTCACACGTTTATCTTTCTGCACCAGTTTCAACACATTTGAATGTATTGAATCAAGTTCGTTCAAACAAGGTATTCACTTCATCACGACCAGGTCCATCAGTGGAGGCACTAATTACAACACCCGCCTTAATCATGGTGCCGACGAAACGCTCAACTCCCATGATGCCTTTCTACACACCGCTCTGTTTAGTGAAGGCGGATTGTTCGCTACAAGACTTTTCATTTAAACTCTGCGTCTTTGTTGCCACGTCGAAACTTATTTAAGTTTTCTGAGTGGTCGGCTGGGCGGCAAAGCACGGGCAGACGGAACACTCCAGTGCCAACAGAAGTGAACCAGCCGTACCTGTGTGAGGAGGCGTCCCAGAGCCTCCGCGGCCTCCGGGCTCAGGTCCTTCACGCCCTCGCTCTCCGCCGAGTCCAGCACCTGCAGCAGGTGCGAGCGCGACACCGCAGCCCCTCCTCCGTGCTGCAGCAGCTGCAGAGAGTCGGTCAGCAGGACGTCCGGTCGACTCGTCACAGAGTCACAGGGTCACGTCTTACCAGGGCGACGAGTCTCAGGACGGCGGGATGAAGACGGCCGGTCCGGCCCGAGCCCAGCAGACACTGCAGCAGGAAGCGAGTCCACGGCTGACGCGCCGCACACCTGGCTGCACACACAGGTGAGCTTCAGCTGCGCGAGTACAACTACACAACTGTTGTTAAAACAAGTTTAAAAACACTGACCTCATTGAAACATGTGTTCACAGTAATAATCACTTTTAAAAAAGACATGATACACGTTTTAGATCGTGTTTCTTTACATATGGTTCTGTTTTTGGAGAAAACGTTACAATATTCTATTTGAATAAAATGAATTAAAATTGAGACGAAAAAAACATGAAAAGTTGAACTAATTGTTGTTTCAGCTATTTTTACAGAATTACTTCTTTTCAATGCTAGGACCAGAAATATGCAGGCAAATCCTTTACAATTCCGGATGAAATAAAAAAATAGAATTAACTATTTCTTATATTGAAAGGTTTAATCTGTTTTTAACTAAAATAATAATAAATATAATAATAATAATAATAATAAAAAATCGTAAGATCGTTTTAAACATGGCGTAAGTATTTAAATGACAATAACTTCAAACTCTTGAGTGAAATAATTAAATAATGTCTATTTTAAAGTTCAATTTTTTTGGGGGGAAATAATAGAATCAAGAAAAATATTATAATACAGTTTATACATATTCATGTTTTTTTTAATACATAGAGTTTGATATTTGAATTCTAATCAATCAAAAACATATCTTCTGAAGTCAATATTTTTTGAATTCAATACAAAAAAACCAAAAAAAAAAAAGAGCTGGAACACCGCGACCACCCATCATGTACCACGTACCTGCACTGGACGTGTGGCGCCGCAGGAAGTCCAGGAGGGAGCTGAAGCAGTTGAGAGCCGCTCTGAGCAGGAGCTGGTGTTTCTGGAGACGAGACGAAGACGAGATGATGACCAGATGATGACCAGATGAAGACCAGATGAAGACCAGATGAAGACCAGATGAAGACCAGATGAAGACCAGATGATGACCAGATGAAGACCAGATGAAGACCAGATGAAGACCAGATTAAGACCAGATGATGACCAGATGAAGACAAGATAAAGACGAGATAAAGACAAGATGAAGACCAGATGAAGACCAGATGAAGACCAGATGAAGACCAGATGAAGACCAGATGAAGACCAGATGAAGACCAGATGAAGACAAGATAAAGACGAGATGAAGACCAGATGAAGACCAGATGAAGACCAGATGAAGACCAGATGATGACCAGATGAAGACCAGATGAAGACCAGATGAAGACCAGATAAAGACCAGATAAAGACCAGATGAAGACCAGATGAAGACCAGATAAAGACGAGATGAAGACCAGATGATGACCAGATGAAGACCAGATGAAGACCAGATGAAGACCAGATGAAGACCAGATGAAGACCAGATGAAGACCAGATGATGACCAGATGAAGACCAGATGAAGACCAGATGAAGACCAGATGAAGACGAGATGAAGACCAGATGAAGACCAGATGAAGACGAGATGAAGACCAGATGAAGACCAGATGAAGACAAGATAAAGACGAGATAAAGACCAGATGAAGACCAGATGAAGACCAGATGAAGACCAGATGATGACCAGATGAAGACCAGATGAAGACCAGATAAAGACCAGATGAAGACCAGATGAAGACCAGATGAAGACCAGATAAAGACGATAAGACCAGATGAAGACCAGATGAAGACCAGATGAAGACCAGAAATGAAGACCAGATGAAGACCAGATGAAGACCAGATGAAGACGAGATGAAGACCAGATGAAGACCAGATAAAGACCAGATGAAGACCAGATGATGACCAGATGAAGACCAGATGATGACCAGATGAAGACCAGATGATGACCAGATGAAGACCAGATGAAGACCAGATGAAGACCAGATGAAGACCAGATAAAGACGAGATGAAGACCAGATGAAGACCAGATGAAGACGAGATAAAGACCAGATGAAGACCAGATGAAATCTGGACGAACGAGAGGTTACGAGAGTCCACGATGACGTAATAATGGCTTCACTCCTCCTCCAGCGGTGATCACGCTTTGTTTATACAACGAGTCTCTTTGAGGTGGAGACCATTGACGACGCGCGGTGACAAACCTCCACGCTCGACCAATCACAGCAGAGTGGGCGTGGTTATGAAAAGAGAGACTCTCTGAGAATCAAGAAGATGTGGTTCAGCAACGTGTTGTTTACACTCATAACTCTCTTAGAAACAACCCACAAAAAAAAAAAAAAAAAAAAAAAAAAAAAAAAAAAAAAAAAAAAAAAAAAAAAAAAAAAAAAAAAAAAAAAAAAAAAACCAAAACCACAAAAGGGGCCGGTCCCAAAAAGGGGGCCATTCCAACCGAGGGCCCTTTTTTTTCCCCGGGGGGGAAACCCCCCAAAAAAGGGGGGGAAAAAAAAGGGGCGTTTTTTCCCCTCCAGCTAAATCAAGAAGATGTGGTTCAGCAACATGTTGGATTTACATCACGACTCTCTGAGAATCAAGAAGATGTGGTTCAGCAACGTGTTGGATTTACATCACGACTCTCTCAGAATCAAGAAGATGTGGTTCAGCAACATGTTGGATTTACATCACGACTCTCTCAGAATCAAGAAGATGTGGTTCAGCAACATGTTGGATTTACATCACGACTCTCTCAGAATCAAGAAGATGTGGTTCAGCAACATGTTGGATTTACATCACGACTCTCTGAGAATCAAGAAGATGTGGTTCAGCAACATGTTGGATTTACATCACGACTCTCTCAGAATCAAGAAGATGTGGTTCAGCAACATGTTGGATTTACATCACGACTCTCTCAGAATCAAGAAGATGTGGTTCAGCAACATGTTGGATTTACATCACGACTCTCTCAGAATCAAGAAGATGTGGTTCAGCAACATGTTGGATTTACATCACGACTCTCTCAGAATCAAGAAGATGTGGTTCAGCAACATGTTGGATTTACATCACGACTCTCTCAGAATCAAGAAGATGTGGTTCAGCAACATGTTGGATTTACATCACGACTCTCTCAGAATCAAGAAGATGTGGTTCAGCAACATGTTGGATTTACATCACGACTCTGAGAATCAAGAAGATGTGGTTCAGCAACATGTTGGATTTACATCACGACTCTCTGAGAATCAAGAAGATGTGGTTCAGCAACATGTTGGATTTACATCACGACTCTCTGAATCATCAATGAGCTGCAAATGTCAAGGAGTCAGTTTCTATGGAGCGTGAAGAGATTTGTCAAATCGTCGAAGCGTTTTAAACTCTTCGTAGATAAAATCGAGTCTGAGGCGTCGTTGACAGGAACAGACGTATCAATGTTATGGATCCGTGTGTCCAGGTGTGTGTGTTCTGTCAATAACATCAGATCCAGGTGTGTGTGTTCTCTCAATAACATCAGATCCAGGTGTGTGTGTTCTGTCAATAACATCAGATCCAGGTGTGTGTGTTCTCTCAATAACATCAGATCCAGGTGTGTGTGTTCTGTCAATAACATCAGATCCAGGTGTGTGTGTTCTCTCAATAACATCAGATCCAGGTGTGTGTGTTCTCTCAATAACATCAGATCCAGGTGTGTGTGTTCTCTCAATAACATCAGATCCAGGTGTGTGTGTTCTCTCAATAACATCAGATCCAGGTGTGTGTGTTCTCTCAATAACATCAGATCCAGGTGTGTGTGTTCTCTCAATAACATCAGATCCAGGTGTGTGTGTTCTCTCAATAACATCAGATCCAGGTGTGTGTGTTCTCTCAATAACATCAGATCCAGGTGTGTGTGTTCTCTCAATAACATCAGATCCAGGTGTGTGTGTTCTCTCAATAACATCAGATCCAGGTGTGTGTGTTCTCTCAATAACATCAGATCCAGGTGTGTGTGTTCTCTCAATAACATCAGATCCAGGTGTGTGTGTTCTCTCAATAACATCAGATCCAGGTGTGTGTGTTCTCTCAATAACATCAGATCCAGGTGTGTGTGTTCTCTCAATAACATCAGATCCAGGTGTGTGTGTTCTCTCAATAACATCAGATCCAGGTGTGTGTGTTCTCTCAATAACATCAGATCCAGGTGTGTGTGTTCTCTCAATAACATCAGATCCAGGTGTGTGTGTTCTCTAAACCAGCTCAGTGGTGTGCTTCAACATCAGATCCAGGTGTGTGTGTTCTCTCAATAACATCAGATCCAGGTGTGTGTGTTCTCTCAATAACATCAGATCCAGGTGTGTGTGTTCTCTCAATAACATCAGATCCAGGTGTGTGTGTTCTCTCAATAACATCAGATCCAGGTGTGTGTGTTCTCTCAATAACATCAGATCCAGGTGTGTGTGTTCTCTCAATAACATCAGATCCAGGTGTGTGTGTTCTCTCAATAACATCAGATCCAGGTGTGTGTGTTCTCTCAATAACATCAGATCCAGGTGTGTGTGTTCTCTCAATAACATCAGATCCAGGTGTGTGTGTTCTCTCAATAACATCAGATCCAGGTGTGTGTGTTCTCTCAATAACATCAGATCCAGGTGTGTGTGTTCTCTCAATAACATCAGATCCAGGTGTGTGTGTTCTCTCAATAACATCAGATCCAGGTGTGTGTGTTCTCTCAATAACATCAGATCCAGGTGTGTGTGTTCTCTCAATAACATCAGATCCAGGTGTGTGTGTTCTCTCAATAACATCAGATCCAGGTGTGTGTTTTCTCTCAGTGATCAGACATTAAAAATGCTGCAGGTGATGGAGCGACTGCTGGAGCGTCGTGTTGATCAATCAATGAAACTCATTCACTACATAACCTTGTTGTTGAAGTCATTTGTGTCATGAAGTCACGTGACTTTATCAGCTGCTGTTTACACACAAGAGGAAACATTTTTGATTATAGTTGAAAATAGTTTGATTATAGTTGAAAATTGTTGGATTACAGTTGAAAATGTTGGATTACAGTTGAAAATTGTTGGATTATAGTTGAAAATGTTGGATTATAGTTGAAAATTGTTTGATTATAGTTGAAAATTGTTGGATTACAGTTGAAAATTGTTGGATTATAGTTGAAAATGTTGGATTATAGTTGAAAATTGTTTGATTTTAGTTGAAAATGTTGGATTATAGTTGAAAATTGTTTGATTTTAGTTGAAAATGTTGGATTACAGTTGAAAATTGTTTGATTTTAGTTGAAAATTGTTTGATTATAGTTGAAAATTGTTGGATTACAGTTGAAAATTGTTGGATTATAGTTGAAAATGTTGGATTACAGTTGAAAATGTTGGATTATAGTTGAAAATTGTTTGATTTTAGTTGAAAATGTTGGATTATAGTTGAAAATTGTTTGATTTTAGTTGAAAATGTTGGATTATAGTTGAAAATTGTTGGATTTTAGTTGACAATTGTTGGATTACAGTTGAAAATGTTGGATTATAGTTGAAAATTGTTTGATTATAGTTGAAAATGTATTGTTTGATTATAGTTGAAAATGTTGAAAATGTTGGATTATAGTTGAAAATTGTTTGATTTTAGTTGAAAATGTTGGATTATAGTTGAAAATTGTTTGATTTTAGTTGAAAATGTTGGATTATAGTTGAAAATTGTTTGATTTTAGTTGAAAATGTTGGATTACAGTTGAAAATTGTTTGATTTTAGTTGAAAATTGTTTGATTATAGTTGAAAATTGTTGGATTTTAGTTGACAATTGTTGGATTACAGTTGAAAATGTTGGATTATAGTTGAAAATTGTTTGATTATAGTTAAATATTGTTTGATTATAGTTGAAAATTGTTGGATTATAGTTGAAAATTGTTGGATTATCATTGAAAATTGTTTGATTTTAGTTGAAAATTGTTTCACTATAGTTGAAAATTGTTGGATTATAGTTGAAAATTGTACGTGAGACGTAAACCAAACAAAAAAGTGTAATATTATATACAAATATAAACATGAACTGATGTAAAGAACAAGACAGAAACAGAATAAACGCTCATGTGTTCAGTTTGTTTCCAACAATCGGCCTCCATGAGTCTCTACCTGCAGCAGAAGTCCAGTCAGAGCCGTGACCAGGAGCTGAGCCCCCCTGTAGCCCAGTGGATCCAGAGCTCCGTGAACCCCCTGCGTGTCCATCAGACCCGGATCGGCTGGTACGTGCAGCACCGGTGACACCAGGTCCACGTCCAGCAGGACCTGCAGCAGCTTCAGGCAGCCGACTGGAGAGAGAGGAGCAGACGAACATCAGAGCCTGACCTGCCACTCATGCAGTGATGGCGTCCAGGAGCTCGGATCCGTCTCGGCGCCGCAGCAGACGAGTGACCACTTATCGTAATGAACGGGTCGAGCTAATATTAGCATCACTCGCACGACTGCGTGGAGAACACAGGTGATGGACGACAGGTCGTGGGTTCTCTGGTCAGACAGGATCTCAGATGAAGACACGTTTCCACACCAGGAGAGGACGACACTCGTGTCACAGTATTATCAGTGTGTACGAGTCACTGCTGTCACCGTGATTATAGTTGAAAATTGTGTGATTATAGTTGAAAATTGTGTGTTTACAGTTGAAAATTGTGTGATTATAGTTGAAAATTGTGTGATTATAGTTGAAAATTGTTTGATTATAGTTGAAAATGTTGGATTTTGAAAATTGAAAATTTGTTGAAAATGTTTATTATAGTTGAAAATGTTTTGATTATAGTTGAAAATTGTTGGATTATAGTTGAAAATTGATTCATTATAGTTGAAAATTGTGTGATTATAGTTGAAAATTGTTGAAAATGATTATAGTTGAAAATTGTTGATGATTGTATAGTTGAAAATTGTTTTATTACAGTTGAAAATTGATTGATTATAGTTGAAAATTGATTGATTATAGTTGAAAATTGATTGATTATAGTTGAAAATTGTGTGATTATAGTTGAAAATTGTTTGATTATAGTTGAAAATTGTTTTATTACAGTTGAAAATTGATTGATTATAGTTGAAAATTGATTGATTATAGTTGAAAATTGTTTTATTACAGTTGAAAATTGATTGATTATAGTTGAAAATTGATTGATTATAGTTGAAAATTGTTTTATTACAGTTGAAAATTGTTTGATTATAGTTGAAAATTGATTGATTATAGTTGAAAATTGATTGATTATAGTTGAAAATTGATTGATTATAGTTGAAAATGTATTGATTTTACCCAACAGGAGATGATCCGTGTTCCTCTTGTGTAGAAGAAGTCTCTGCAGACCTGAGTTCAGACTCCAGCTGATGTTCGTCTGGACCTTCAACGACAATCAGGAAAATGAAAGAACGACGAGATGACATCATCAAACTGCGACTGCGTGACCTCATCAGGAGGCGTCACCTGAAGAGCGTGGAGGTGCTGCAGAGTGACGAGGGAGGACAGGAGGAGGAGGACGAGGGCGAGCAGAGCAGAAGGAGGACGAGGGCAGGAGAGCACAGACTGCAGCAGCTCCATCAGGCCAGTGTTGGACAGCAACATGGAGACAGCTGTGGACGACAGGACTGGTGAACAGAAGAACCTTCTACTCTCTAGAGGCTCAGGCGTCAATTGATCGTTTGATGCAATCACTTCAAATGAAAGAATATTCTCTCTTTATTTTCACGCTTTAATTCATTTTTTCATTCTTTTCTTCGGCAGAATGTTGTTGATTTCCGTCATCCCACAAATAACAGCCTCATCCTGAAGAAGTAGCAACGACCTTCCATCCATCCATCCATCCATCCAACAGTCCATCAATCTGTCCATCCATCCACAAGCATCTGTTCAAACATCCATCCATCAATCCAACCATGTAACTATCTACCTATCATCCATCCATCAATCCATCCATCTAACTATCTACCTATCATCCATCCATCCATCAATCCAACCATGTAACTATCTACCTATCATCCATCCATCCATCAATCCATCCATCTAACTATCTACCTATCATCCATCCATCCATCAATCCATCCATCTAACTATCTACCTATCATCCATCCATCCATCCATCCATCCATCCATCCATCCATCCATCCATCCATCAATCCGTCCGTCCAACCATTCATTTCAATCTTCACTATGTAAACAGATTGTATTTGTGCCCAATAAGTTATTTTCTCATGTTTGTTGCACATTTACTTACATTTGAACCAAAACTATTTCCTCAGTCGTGGATCATCTTCACTAATAATGGCAATGAAACATAATTCTTATTCTGCTTCTTTCTGTCCATCCATCCATCCATCCATCCATCCATCCATCATCCATCCATCCATCATCCATCATATCTATCCATCTAACTATCTACCTATCATCCATCCATCCATCCATCATATCTATCCATCTAACTATCTACCTATCATCCATCCATCCATCCATCCATCATCCATCATATCTATCCATCTAACTATCTACCTATCATCCATCCATCCATCCATCATCCATCCATCCATCATCCATCATATCTATCCATCTAACTATCTACCTATCATCCAGCCATCCATCCATCATCCATCATATCTATCCATCTAACTATCTACCTATCATCCATCCATCCATCCATCCATCCATCATCCATCATATCTATCCATCTAACTATCTACCTATCATCCATCCATCCATCCATCATCCATCATATCTATCCATCTAACTATCTACCTATCATCCATCCATCCATCCATCCATCCATCCATCCATCATATCTATCCATCTAACTATCTACCTATCATCCATCCATCCTTCCATCCATCCATCCATCTTTTCCAGTTCCGACCAGTTAATCAAATCATACAAAGTTTGTTATGCTTTTCCTTGTGTATCTTTTGAAAACAACTTTCTTCAATAACTTTTGAAGACCAGCTCGACTACACAGAAATAAGATAAATATATATATATATATATAAATATACTGTTGGTAACTTCCTGCAGCTCTTCTCCACCTGTTCATCTCACATGAAAGGCATGAAGTCGTGTCTCTCGTACAATCAAAGATGGCGTCGCCTGAGGCTCCAGGTTCACGTTGCACTGCAGGAACCACTGCCATCATCACTTCTCCTTCCCTCAGTGTTTCCTCCTGACGTCTGTGTCGACCTCCGACAACATCGTTCCGATGATGAACCTGCACTTAAGTGCTTGTGCAGTGAATGTGATGTTTGTGTGGCACCAGAAGAACGAGGTCCAGCTCTTCAGCTGTGAGCGGAGAAGTCAGAAGGTTTTGTGATCGATATCGTGCGACTGCTTCGATATATATTCTCCGTCACAAAGACGGAGGAAAGATGGTGGACAGTCTGAGGGGGTCGTTCCTGCTCTGGGGGGGTCGTGAAGCGAGAGCGAGACTCATCAAAATAACCATTTGTCCAGCGGTCACATGACAACATCTGCTCATGTTGGCGTGTTGCTGAAGAACATCTGGCCTGAGATGACTCTCCAGATTCTTGTCTTTTTCAACACATTTGAATTATACCATGTAAACGATTCAACACGAAACCTATAAACCTTTAAATGTATTTCTATTTCCAGTCTTTTAATTTGAAAATCTCCCAAAGTTCTCATTCGGTTCATACGTTGATAAGCAAAACTATCGATAACACATTAAAATCCACTTGTTTTTCGTTAAACATATGAGAACGTTTAATTTAGAACACGGTATAAATATATAGACACATATAAATGTATAAAAAACGTGTGTAGTATTTGGTTTGATTTGGGTTAGCGCTAAAGTTGCTAAGCTGCTAATACTGTTTTGCTAATCAATGTTTTCTTTGTTTCAATATTACTGTATATATTTTGTTATTCATTTTGGCAGCTACTTGATTTTAGTTTCTTCTCAGCTCGCACGGCGATCACTCCTGACATCTATTTATAGATCAGATTATCAACAACAACAAACAAGGTGCTCATCATCATCAGATGAAGAGATGACTACAAACTACAATATACATCTTGCAGAAAAACACAAATGATTAAAAAATAAAGGTAAACAACTAAATACTTTCTTCCCACTCGTCACAAACAACCTGGTGTTAAAAGCAGAGAGCAGGGACAGAACCCTCGTCGACGGCCCATCAGCAGATGCATCTTTCTGACTTGAAATAATCGCGGGCGCCATTTCCAATGCAAACAAGCGCCCCCTGGTGGACGCGATCTGTCGGCTGTTTAGGCGACACAAGCTGAGGTCAGACACGGAAGGTGTCGATCAAAATACAGTGGATCAGTGTGCAGAGGTCGGCAATAGTAAGTAAGTAATTTGTATTTATATAGATCTTTTCCAGACCAGGGTCACAAAGCGCTTAAACTATCAAAACAATATTCAATAAAGTATATACTTTAAAGATCAAGATAAAACTGATAACACAACAGGAGTTCCAGAAAATCAAGAAAAAGCCTGAACAAATAAAATAAACAAATAAAAACGTCTTAAGATGTTTCTTAGTCAAATTGTCATTTTAAGGCCTTTCTTCGTAGATTCATGAAGTATTTTATTATATTTCTATACCTGTTCCAGGATCTTCAGGAACGTCTCTTTCTTCTCAGTGTAGTTTTATTGTTGCGTCATCTTAGTCAGTCCTTACTATGGTATTTACCAAATCAACATCCTACACTGTGTCTGTCACGTCTGTCATCATGTGACCTTTCACCTGTTTGTCGTCTCCTAGTAAACAACGTCTGATTCTGAAGCCCAGAGCGGAGGTCGTGGTCGGCGTCACGTCGAGTGAAAAGGACGTAAAGAAGGAGAGAGAGAGAGACGTCCTCCAGGGAGAGACGCAGGAAGACGGAGTGAGTGAGTCTCACCTCGGTCGGTGGAGTGAGCAGGAGTCGCGCTCAGGCAGCAGTACAGGTAGTTGAGCGCAGGCAGCAGAGTCTCAGTGTCGCCGGGCTTCAGCCGTCCTGCTACGTTACTCACTGACACACACACACACACACACTATCAAGATGGATGACGCTCCTTCTATCTGAATATCAAAGAGCTCACAAACAGATTAAAATCACCAATTTCATTACTCAGGGGACAAATCCGGACACAATGTGACGGGAGGATAAAAAGACTGTTTCATTTATTGCTTATCGCTGCTGCTCCACGAAGACAAAACCTTTGGTCAAATTAGCAGGATATTGGCGAACCTTTAGCACAAAAGCGTGAATCACTTCGATGACTTCTGGAAAGGTGTCGGTGAAGACAAACACCTGAGCAAAGATCAGTCTGGGTTCAAACTGAACTCTCGGACCCTCTGAACAGAGTTAAGCTCCTCTTTATTCGTGCACATCCAATGGTTGCAGTGATCGAGGCGTGAGAATATAAAAGCGTGAATAATCATCAGTGGTTCTTGCGATGACCTTGTGAGATGGAAGAAAAACTCTGTCACTATTAAGAGAGCGTGAGTCAAACTCATGGTCATATTCATCCAAATAAAAGTCCTTGTTCGAGCACACTTTGTATCCCACAAGTGTGAACTATGTGGACTTGACATGTGTGCACTAATGAGTCGGCAGAAGTGTGGAGACATGATTGGGTGAAGATATTTGTGAAGGTTCTCGTTGATGCGGAGCTGCTTAGTATTCACTCTCCAGCTCCTGTCACGAACCTAATTGTCTCGTCACTAATAACACTGTGGGCCTGGAAATTATTCCTGGTGTTGATTCGGCTGCTGAGCTGCTCTCTGGGTTGTTTTCTCACCGTGGTAGAGCAGCTTGAAGTTCACGCCGTCCATCTTGCTGCAGCAGGAGGACGTCGAGTCGCAGGCTTGAGTCACACAGAGGAGCCGGAAAATAAGAGGCAGAGAGTTCACTGTATGGAGAGAACGAAGAAGATGATGTTTATCATGTGCACATGATGTTTATAATGTGCACATGATGTTTATAATGTGCACATGATGTTTATAATGTGCACATGATGTTTATAATGTGCACATGATGTTTATAATGTGTACATGATGTTTATAATGTGTTCATGATGTTTATAATGTGCACATGATGTTTATAATGTGCACATGATGTTTATAATGTGCACATGATGTTTATAATGTGCACATGATGTTTATAATGTGTTCATGATGTTTATAATGTGCACATGATGTTTATAATGTGCACATGATGTTTATAATGTGTTCATGATGTTTATAATGTGCACATGATGTTTATAATGTGCACATGATGTTTATAATGTGCACATGATGTTTATAATGTGCACATGATGTTTATAAATGTTTATGTGTGTTCATGATGTTTATAATGTGCACATGATGTTTATAATGTGTTCATGATGTTTATAATGTGCACATGATGTTTATAATGTGCACATGATGTTTATAATGTGTTCATGATGTTTATAATGTGCACATGATGTTTATAATGTGCACATGATGTTTATAATGTGCACATGATGTTTATAATGTGTTTATAATGTGCACATGATGTTTATAATGTGTTCATGATGTTTATAATGTGCACATGATGTTTATAATGTGTTCATGATGTTTATAATGTGCACATGATGTTTATAATGTGCACATGATGTTTATAATGTGCACATGATGTTTATAATGTGTTCATGATGTTTATAATGTGCACATGATGTTTATAATGTGCACATGATGTTTATAATGTGCACATGATGTTTATAATGTGCACATGATGTTTATAATGTGTTCATGATGTTTATAATGTGCACATGATGCAATGGATTTATAATGTGTTCATGATGTTTATAATGTGCACATGATGTTTATAATGTGTTCATGATGTTTATAATGTGTTCATGATGTTTATAATGTGTTCATGATGTTTATAATGTGCACATGATGTTTATAATGTGCACATGATGTTTATAATGTGTTTTTATAATGTGCACATGATGTTTATAATGTGTTCATGATGTTTATAATGTGTTCATGATGTTTATAATGTGCACATGATGTTTATAATGTGTTCATGATGTTTATAATGTGATGTTTATAATGTGTTCATGATGTTTATAATGTGCACATGATGTTTATAATGTGCACATGATGTTTATAATGTGTTCATGATGTTTATAATGTGTTCATGATGTTTATAATGTGCACATGATGTTTATAATGTGCACATGATGTTTATTATGTGAACATGATGTTTATAATGTGCACATGATGTTTATAATAATGTGCACTGATGTTTATTGCATGATGTTTATAATGTGCACATAGATGTTTATAATGTGCACATGATGTTTATAATGTGCACATGATGTTTATAATGTGTTCATGATGTATGTGCACATGATGTTTATAATGCAATGCCACAAGATGTTTATAATGTTGCTCATGATGTTTATAATGTGATGTTTACATGATGTGTTTATAATGTGTTCATGATGTTTATAAATGCACATGATGTTTATAATGTGTTCATGATGTTTATAATGTGTTCATGATGTTTATAATGTGCACATGATGTTTAATAATTGTGCACATGATGTTTATAATGTGTTCATGATGTTTATAATGTGCACATGATGTTTATAATGTGCACATTCATGATGTTTATAATGTGCACATGATGTTTATAATGTGCACATGATGTTTATAATGTGTTCATGATGTTTATTATGCATGATGTTTATAATGTGCACATGATGTTTATAATGTGCACATGATGTTTATTATGTGAACATGATGTTTATAATGTGTTCATGATGTTTATAATGTGTTCATGATGTTTATAATGTGCACATGATGTTTATTATGTGCACATGATGTTTGCACATGATGTTTATAATGTGCACATGATGATTTATAATGTGCACATGTGTTTATAATGTGATTATGTTTATAATGTGTTCAATGATGTTTATAATGTTTTACATAATGATGTTTATAATGTGCACATGATGTTTATAATGTGTTCATGATGTTTATAATGTGATGTTAGACATGATGTTTATAATGTGCACATGATGTTTATAATGTGCACATGATGTTTATAATGTGTTCATGATGTTTATAATGTGCACATGATGTTTATAATGTGCACATGATGTTTATAATGTGCACATGATGTTTATAAAGTGCACACAATGTTTATAATGTGCACATGATGTTTATAATGTGCACATGATGTTTATAATGTGTTCATGATGTTTATAATGTGCACATGATGTTTATAATGTGCAAATGATGTTTATAATGTGCACATGATGTTTATAATGTGTTCATGATGTTTATAATGTGCACATGATGTTCATAATGAGGGTAAGACTGTATTTAAAAATAAAACTGATGACACCAGGACATACAAAAGACTTGTAGAAGGTCTTCATCTCCTGGTGGTTCTAGTCTGGCTGCTGGAACATTTAAAAACTCAGCATAAATTAACATTTTAAATCCTGTCTGTATTTGTTTCCACTCCGACGCTCCCGGAGCATCTTCCCTCTCAACATAATGGGGGACATCGTTCAAAGTGACACTCCACAAATGGGAAAGTGTCGGGATGTGACGTCCAGGAGCTGCTCTCATCACCAGGTGAAAGGAGAAGCTCTCGGAATAATAACGTCCGGGCTGCGATCCAGGAGCGAGAAGACGATGAGGATCGGGTGAAGCGGCTCTTTCTCTGACTCCATTAGTGGATGAAACTCTACCTTCAACCAGACTGAAGAACCTTCTCACACACCTGGTCACATGACTGGTCACATGACTGGTCACTGGACACATGGAGAAAGAGTCCTTGAGTATCTGAAAGGTTTCTGTCATCACGTGCAGCGACAGATGTTGAGGATCAACGCTCGGATCCGAAGGGACGGTGGAGAGCTCCCTGAGCCGTGATGTCATCAGTGACACATCCCGCTGCATCAGACCGGAGCCGCATGAATCAGTGACAATGCAGGCCTCGGAGAGACGTGGAGAGGTTTACGTTTTCAAGATGGTTTGGAGAGTCTGAGAGATTATTTCTTTGACTCAATAATTAACACCTTAAGCTAATTGAACACAAAAGGAACAAGAAAAACAAACCACTTCATAAGAAATCGAGATTCCTTCGTTGAAGGTCAATTCATTAAAAGAAAGAAAGTTAACTTTTTTTTTTTTCATTTCCTTGATGGCTTGTATGTCATGTGGCCTTGTATTTAGATGGATGGATGGATGGATGGATGGATGGATGGATGGATGGATGGATGGATGGTGGATGGATGGAGGATGGAGGAGAGAGGATGGATGGATGGATGGATGGAGAGAGAGCTAGAGAGAGAGAGATGGTGATGGATGGATGGATGGATGGAGGGAGAGCGAGAGAGAGATGGTGATGGATGGATGGATGGATGGATGGATGGGGAGAGAGCGAGAGAGAGAGAGAGAGATGGTGATGGATGGATGGATGGAGAGAGAGATGGATTGATGGATAGAGAGAGAGAGAGAAAGAGTGATAGAGAGAGAGAGATAGAGAGATAGAGAGAGAGAGAGAGAGAGAGAGAAGATCGGTGTGGGAAAGAGAGAAAGAGAGAGAGAGAGAGAGAGGGATGGATGGATGGATAGATGGATGGATAGAAAGAGAAATAGAAAGAGAGAGAGAGAGAGAGAGAGAGGGATGGATGGATAGATGGATGGATAGAAAGAGAAAGAGAGAGAGAGAGAGGGATGGATGGATAGATGGATGGATAGAAAGAGAAAGAGAGAAAGAGAGAGAGAGAGGGGGATGGATGGATAGAATGATGGATGGATAGAAAGAGAAAGAGAGGAAGAGAGAGAGAGAGGGATGGATGGATAGAAAGAGAGAGAGAGAGAGAGAGAGAGAGAGAGAGAGGGATGGATGGATAGATGGATAGATGGATGGATAGAAAGAGAAAGAGAAAGAGAGAGAGAGAGAGGGATGGATGGATAGATGGATGGATAGAAAGAGAAAGAGAGAGAGAGAGAGGGGATGGATGGATGGATAGAAAGAGAAAGAGAGAAAGAGAGAGAGAGAGGGATGGATGGATAGAAAGAGAAAGAGAGAAAGAGAGAGAGAGAGAGGGATGGATGGATAGATGGATGGATAGAAAGAGAGAAAAAGAGAGAGATGGATGGAGATGGATGGTTAGATGGATAGAAAGAGAAAGAGAGAAAGAGAGAGATGGATGGATAGATGGATGGATAGAAAGAGAAAGAGAGAGAAAGAGAGAGAGAGAGAGAGAGAGGGATGGATGGATGGAAGGATGGAGTTTTGATTTAAGTCTGTATTTTAAGATAGTGTTTAAGTCAAAGAAAGGTTCTTTCCTGTGAACATAAATTCCTGCCAAAACTCCAAAAAGAGAAGATGTCTCTGAAAATAATGCCAACCCTTGGACACGAGTCTGAGTACAAGATGAATCTCGGGTGAAGTATACGTTGAAGTACAAGTACACAAAGGAAGACAACAAAGTGTCTCAAAACTGTCCAGCATCTTCCCACCTCTGGAGGAATCTTTAAGATCATCCTCAACACAGAAGCTGCTGACAATATTCATGAAGCTCCTGAGATCAATGGAGTCTCCAGCCTCAGTCCTGGAGCGACTCGTAGCTCTGAAGATCTGAACACAATCCCAGTGACAGGAACCATTTTCATCCGGGGTCACTCGTTAGCCTTTGAGAATAACTCATCAATAGTTTGATGTGCAGAGACCCTGATGACTCTCGGGGGACCCTTCATCCACAGCAGACCTGGAGCCACTGATGCTTCTCTGCTGCAGACCAGGTGCAGAGGATCAGACGTGGAGATGATCTGCAGCAGCTGCTGACAGTTGGTCTTCATTAACCACTGATTCAGCTCTGATGGATATTTAGTCAGAGATTCAAGTCATTTGTATAATGAAAGCTTGAACTTTTTATTAATTCAATTCAACTCTTTTTGTTTATATTTCAAAGTGAATGGGTTTAATATTCTATTAATTAAAAAAAAAAGTGTAATCATTTCAATTGGATATTTTATATTGTAACTGAAATAAACGACTCATTCTAGGGCTGCACGATATATTGAAAAAATATCGATATCGCAGTATTTGCACGTGTGATATACAGTACATATGGAAAACATGTGCAATAAATTATAATTTTAATTGTATAAATCAAGCATTTATTGTACTTCTATGTCTCGTTGTTGTTTATGTCTCCGTCCGTCTGTGAACTGTGAGGTGCAGCTTTCAAGGCTCGGTTGCTATGGCGGCGCGTCTTGCCGGCGCGGCTCAGTATATACACAGAAGTAATACTAACTTATGATCTAGTCAAACACTAGTGACCCAGTGAAGTAATACTAACTTGTGATCTAGTCAAACACTAGTGATCCAGTCACTCGTCTCTTTCAACCTCCTTTGTTAAAGCAACATATCGTAAGAACTTTTCATCTCGTCTCAGTTGTTTTCTTATAAGATTGTGAACTTCTAAACAAACCTGTCCGTCTTCACCGTATGCTAACGAGCTAGGTTGTTAGCGTCATTTATAAAGTGTTATGTGTGCTTTACACAAAAAAAAAAAAAATTTTTTAGGCTATTTAAGAGTTATGTGTGCGTCTTCACCGTATGCTAACGAGCTAAGTTTTTAGCGTCATTTATAAAGTGTTATGTGTGCGTCTTCACCGTATGCTAACGAGCTAAGTTGTTAGCGTCATTTATAAAGTGTTATGTGTGCGTCTTCACCGTATGCTAACGAGCTAAGTTGTTAGCGTCATTTATAAAGTGTTATGTGTGCGTCTTCACAGTATGCTAACGAGCTAAGTTTTTAGCGTCATTTATAAAGTGTTATGTGTGCGTCTTCACCGTATGCTAACGAGCTAAGTTGTTAGCGTCATTTATAAAGTGTTATGTGTGCGTCTTCACCGTATGCTAACGAGCTAAGTTGTTAGCGTCATTTATAAAGTGTTATGTGTGCGTCTTCACCGTATGCTAACGAGCTAAGTTGTTAGCGTCATTTATAAAGTGTTATGTGTGCGTCTTCACCGTATGCTAACGAGCTAAGTTGTTAGCGTCATTTATAAAGTGTTATGTGTGCGTCTTCACCGTATGCTAACGAGCTAAGTTGTTAGCGTCATTTATAAAGTGTTATGTGTGCGTCTTCACCGTATGCTAACGAGCTAAGTTGTTAGCGTCATTTATAAAGTGTTATGTGTGCGTCTTCACCGTATGCTAACGAGCTAAGTTGTTAGCGTCATTTATAAAGTGTTATGTGTGCGTCTTCACCGTATGCTAACGAGCTAAGTTGTTAGCGTCATTTATAAAGTGTTATGTGTGCGTCTTCACCGTATGCTAACGAGCTAAGTTGTTAGCGTCATTTATAAAGTGTTATGTGTCCGTCTTCACCGTATGCTAACGAGCTAAGTTGTTAGCGTCATTTATAAAGTGTTATGTGTGCGTCTTCACCGTATGCTAACGAGCTAAGTTGTTAGCGTCATTTATAAAGTGTTATGTGTGCGTTTTCACCGTATGCTAACGAGCTAAGTTGTTAGCGTCATTTATAAAGTGTTATGTGTGCGTCTTCACCGTATGCTAACGAGCTAAGTTGTTAGCGTCATTTATAAAGTGTTATGTGTGCGTGTACAAGGAGGTGGATTTATTATTGATTTGGTGATATCGCGACGCGCCGGCGGCTCCTCTCTGATGTCGCTCAGTTTCCGAGAGTTCCGCGAGCCTGAGCGTTATAAGTGATATTTTTCTACGATCTTGTCGACACCAAAGCGTGGAAATAAAGGAAGGGAAATATATCATCGTTTTCCTTCTCTAAACCCTCCACTACAGTACTCGCTCCTCCACATTTTTAGGTGAAACAAAAATATATGGCATTAATAATAAAATAATATCACCAGTGAATCTCCACAGAGTTGCTTCTTGCAGTCAACAAAGTATTCACTCTTTCATCCCACCTTCTCTGACTCTACCTTCTCTGACTCTGACATAGATGCTGCTCCACCTCTGCTAGTATTCTTCTAGTATCCTGGTCTCCTGCTATCGTGGCTTCAATAAATGATGAGGCTGTAGGACGACGTCTTCTTACCCTCGGTGTGTCCCTGCTGGACGGTCTTCATGCTGGTCTCCTGCAGGGCCTGCAGCAGTGAAGGTCTGAGAGTGGAACACAAGTTTGCCCCAAACTCCCTTTGGCAGTGAAGGAAAACCTCGAGAGTCTCCAGGGCTTTACTCGCCAGGGGGCGCTCTCTCGTGAACACCAGGTTCTGTTGATGGACAGAGTTTGACATGTGTGACGCTCAAGAGACATTTCTACTGTTTCAGGAGGAAAATATTTATTATCATTCAAGTTGTATGTATGTGCGTGTGTGTCAAAGTGTGTGTGTGCGCTTCTGTTAAAGTGTGTATGTGCGTGTGTGTCAAAGTGTGTGTGTGCGCTTCTGTTAAAGTGTGTATGTGCGTGTGTGTCAAAGTGTGTGTCGCAAAGTGTGTGTGCGTTTGTGTTAAAGTGTGTATGTGCGTGTGTGTGTTGTGGTGTGTGTCAAAGTGTGTGTGTGTCGCTTCTGTTAAAGTGTGTATGTGCGTGTGTGTCAAAGTGTGTGTGTGCGCTTCTGTTAAAGTGTGTATGTGCGTGTGTGTCAAAGTGTGTGTGTGCGCTTCTGTTAAAGTGTGTGTGTGTGTGTCAAAGTGTGTGTGTGTGATTCTATTGAAGTGTAGTGTGTGTGTGTGTAAAGTTGTGATGTTTGACTCTATTGTAATCATCAGTGTGTGTGTGTGTGTAGTTGTGATGTTTGACTCTATTGTATCATCAGTGTGTGTGTGTGTGTGTAGTTGTGATGTTTGACTCTATTGTATCATCAGTGTGTGTGTGTGTAGTTGTGATGTTTGACTCTATTGTATCATCAGTGTGTGTGTGTGTGTGTGTAGTTGTGATGTTTGACTCTATTGTATCATCAGTGTGTGTGTGTGTAGTTGTGATGTTTGACTCTATTGTATCATCAGTGTGTGTGTGTGTGGTTGTGATGTTTGACTCTATTGTATCATCAGTGTGTGTGTGTGTAGTTGTGATGTTTGACTCTATTGTATCATCAGTGTGTGTGTGTGTAGTTGTGATGTTTGACTCTATTGTATCATCAGTGTGTGTGTGTGTAGTTGTGATGTTTGACTCTATTGTATCATCAGTGTGTGTGTGTGTAGTTGTGATGTTTGACTCTATTGTATCATCAGTGTGTGTGTGTGTGTGAGCTCTATTGTATCATCAGTGTGTGTGTTGTTGTGATGTTTGACTCTATTTAATCTGTGTGTGTGTAGTTGTGATGTTTGACTCTATTGTATCATCAGTGTGTGTGTAGTTGTGATGTTTGACTCTATTGTATCATCAGTGTGTGTGTGTAGTTATGATGTGTGACTCTATTGTATCATCAGTGTGTGTGTGTGTAGTTGTGATGTTTGACTCTATTGTATCATCAGTGTGTGTGTGTGTAGTTGTGATGTTTGACTCTATTGTATCATCAGTGTGTGTGTGTGTAGTTGTGATGTTTGACTCTATTGTATCATCAGTGTGTGTGTGTGTAGTTGTGATGTTTGACTCTATTGTATCATCAGTGTGTGTGTGTGTAGTTGTGATGTTTGACTCTATTGTATCATCAGTGTGTGTGTGTGTAGTTGTGATGTTTGACTCTATTGTATCATCAGTGTGTGTGTGTAGTTGTGATGTTTGACTCTATTGTATCATCAGTGTGTGTGTTAGTTGTGAGTTGACTCTATTGTATCATCAGTGTGTGTGTGTTTTGTTGTGATGTGTGACTCTATTGTATCATCATTATGTGTTTGTACAAAACTCTCTTTTCATTGAAATATTGAAAATGATCTTAAGCTCCGCCCACTGAAAACATTTTGTTGTTCTGGAGATAAAATCTTGTTGACCATAACCACACCCACTCTGCTGTGATAGGTCAAGCATGGAGGTTTGTCACCACACGTCATCAATGCCAAGAGACTCGTTGTATAAACAAAGCATGATTACAGCTGGAGGAGGAGTAAACCCATTATTACATCATAATGGACTCTCGTAACCTCTTGTTCGTCCAGATTTCAGAGCAACTTTCCTCGACTATGTTTCAAACGATTGTTCAGCTGCGAGGGAGAGAGACGCATTTGGATTATTAACCTTTGTGTTATCTCAGGGTCAAAGGTCAACGACCTCCCTGACTGCAGCGGTGGAGGTCGTTGACCTTTGACCCTAAGATAACACCAGGGTTAAATAAACCATTTCATATACTGGTTACAGGTCTATACTTCCAGTCATGTTCTCGCTCTCACCAGCAGAATCATCATGGCGACTGGAAACTTCTCCAGCAGCAGCAGAAGCTCCTCGCGCTGCTTCTTCTCCTCAGGAACGTGGTCTTCATCCCTCTGCGTGGAGATGAGAAACGTGAGATCATCCCTGTAAATATCAGGCGGCCATGTTGAGAACGGATGGAATGGTGTCTCACCGGCTCGCCGTCAGCAGGATCCTGATCCGTCAGCCACAGTTCAAACACTGCAGGCCCAAACTTCTCCGCCAGGCCCGGGTAGCGGCAGATGAAGTGGAGGAGAGAGGAGCGCTGCATGTAGAGGGAGGAGAGGCTCTGGCAGGACGACAGCGTCTTGTCGATGCAGTTCTGAGACGCCTGCGGGCGGAAAACATGTTTAAACGTCGCTAATTCAGAGGAAATCTCTCTTCAAGCCAGAGACGCGTTATGGACGAGACGCTCACAGCAGGACGTCCGGCTGGACCGGCTCGTGCCGCCCGGGATGAAAACCACCGTCGAGAGCTGGCGGCGCGAACTCCTGCTTTCAAGTGCAGAGACGAGCGCTGGAGACTATTTGTTCTGAGTGAAGCTTTAATTAACACTCGCTGAATAATTGATGGCACATTATGGATGAGAGTTAAACGTGTGTCAGCCTGCATGTTGAGTGAAGCTGCACTGGAGGGTTGAAGGGTTCAAAAGAGGACGAATAAGGTTCAACATCAAGTATTCAGAAGGATCCCGACTGTAAATCCAATGTTTTGAAGATAAATCTACATTTGTTTTTGTCCTTTTCACCCCAAAAACAACATTGAATCAGGATGTTTACTCTATAATGCTCAATAATATCATTAATAAGGGGTTGCTCTCGATATTATCGGATAACTAAAACGATCAAAACAAGGAGTCCGTTCCGGTCGCTCCAACACGACGTCACTTCCGTCCCGGGTCTTATGTTTCGTGGAGAAAGAGAGTGTCACGGGTCGTTTATTCGCCGCTTCAAGTCAAACAAAATACAAGCTTTACGATCGATCGGACGCGCTTTGTCCCGGCGACTGTACAGGTCAATAGTCCCGGGAGAAAAGGTCCCGAGCTGTAGAAACATCACTATATTTAAGGCTAATTTCCCGTCCGGGAGGTTGTCCCTTTCCGGCCAAATGGTTCTTTCAAGTTCCCTGTGCCAACGATCCCCCATTGAGAGACATCCTGATTTGTTCTCTTGTAATCTAATTATTCAAATCTTCTCTTCTGTCTTTAGCCCCCCTTTCCCGGGTGTGTTGTACTTCGTTCTTTGATCCACGATTTAAGGTGTGATTTGCAGATAAACAGATGTTTTAAATAAGTTGTCGTATCTAATCCTGATCCAAGCTTGTCTTGAACCAGTGAGTCAGTCTGGAGTGGAATGTTGATGGTGAATGTTTCCACTCTTAGATCAAGCGAGTAATTTATACTTTATATTTTGATTATCTTTTAGCATTCATTTAAGTATGGCGTATATGTATAGTGTATAATAACTTTAATCTAACATAACACAAACACGTGCAGGAGCCAAGGCCACGAGCAGGCAAGTCCCCCTTGAAGATTGTTTTCTCAAAATGACCCGCAGAGTAACTGCTCAGTACAGTTGTTTTCTGTTGTACGACAACGATCTGGAGGAAAACGAAGCTCATAAAGGAGACGTAATGAATGGAGGCGTCGGGAGGTGAAGTCCTCGCCGTCAAACATCCACCCCCCCAACAAAAAAAAAAAAAAAAAAAAAAAAAAAACCTGGGGGGAAGGGAAAAAAAAAAAAAAACATCCTTTTTCCTCGCATTCCTATAAGCAATTCCCTCTTTCAACAAAATTTAAGTGTTTTCTGTTCTTCACGTCACACACCTTTATTCTTACATATTATTATTATATCTTATATTATTATATTTTCTGTGATGCATCTGTTCCTCACGTCACACACCTTTATTCTTACATATTATTATTATATCTTATATTATTATATTTTCTGTGATGCATCTGTTCTTCACGTCACACACCTTTATTCTTACATATTATTATTATATATTATATTATTATATTTTCTGTGATGCATCTGTTCCTCACGTCACACACCTTTATTCTTACATATTATTATTATATATTATATTATTATATTTTCTGTGATGCATCTGTTCCTCACGTCACACACCTTTATTCTTACATATTATTATTATATATTATATTATTATATTTTCTGTGATGCATCTGTTCCTCACGTCACACACCTTTATTCTTACATATTATTATTATATATTATATTATTATATTTTCTGTGATGCATCTGTTCTTCACGTCACACACCTTTATTCTTACATATTATTATTATATATTATATTATTATATTTTCTGTGATGCATCTGTTCCTCACGTCACACACCTTTATTCTTACATATTATTATTATATATTATATTATTATATTTTCTGTGATGCATCTGTTCTTCACGTCACACACCTTTATTCTTACATATTATTATTATATATTATATTATTATATTTTCTGTGATGCATCTGTTCCTCACGTCACACACCTTTATTCTTACATATTATTATTATATATTATATTATTATATTTTCTGTGATGCATCTGTTCCTCACGTCACACACCTTTATTCTTACATATTATTATTATATATTATATTATTATATTTTCTGTGATGCATCTGTTCCTCACGTCACACACCTTTATTCTTACATATTATTATTATATATTATATTATTATATTTTCTGTGATGCATCTGTTCCTCACGTCACACACCTTTATTCTTACATATTATTATTATATATTATATTATTATATTTTCTGTGATGCATCTGTTCCTCACGTCACACACCTTTATTCTTACATATTATTATTATATATTATATTATTATATTTTCTGTGATGCATCTGTTCCTCACGTCACACACCTTTATTCTTACATATTATTATTATATATTATATTATTATATTTTCTGTGATGCATCAGTTCTTCACGTCACACACCTTTATTCTTACATATTATTATTATATATTATATTATTATATTTTCTGTGATGCATCTGTTCCTCACGTCACACACCTTTATTCTTACATATTATTATTATATATTATATTATTATATTTTCTGTGATGCATCTGTTCCTCACGTCACACACCTTTATTCTTACTTATTATTATTATATATTATATTATTATATTTTCTGTGATGCATCAGTTCCTCACGTCACACACCTTTATTCTTACATATTATTATTATATATTATATTATTATATTTTCTGTGATGCATCTGTTCCTCACGTCACACACCTTTATTCTTACATATTATTATTATATATTATATTATTATATTTTCTGTGATGCATCTGTTCCTCACGTCACACACCTTTATTCTTACATATTATTATTATATATTATATTATTATATTTTCTGTGATGCATCTGTTCCTCACGTCACACACCTTTATTCTTACATATTATTATTATATCTTATATTATTATATTTTCTGTGATGCATCTGTTCCTCACGTCACACACCTTTATTCTTACTTATTATTATTATATCTTATATTATTATATACCAAACCTTTATTCTTACTTTCATATTTGATTAGAAAGAAGATTCTACTTTTTCTTCTGGCTGATATAGATGAGGTCATGAAAACAAGAATATGGTGTTTTTATTTATTTTATATTTTTATATTCATTTAGTAGGAAATCAACTTCAAGTACATGAATCAAAAATATTTTAATGTTTTTCGTTTATTTTGTCCCTTTTACATCCACCTGCTAAAACTGTGTATTTACTCCATTCAACAACGATGTCATTAAGAATGATCAATTAATTGAGTAGTTTATATCTTAATACAACTACTATAACTGTGTAATTATAACATAATATCATCATTTAGTAACATAATAAAGCTGTTTTCTGGTTGTTTGTTGTTAGTTTATCGTCTGTGATCCACGAGCCGTCGAAGCTCGAGAACTCAAGTTAAAACCAATCATTCTTCTTCTATGAAATGTCAAGAACACATTCTAAATATAAACTGCAATATTGCAAAGTTGTGTCTCCGGGAACAAAAACTAACGTCAAGATAGAAAGTGAATGTTTTTTACCACGTCGAGGTCACAGCTCTTCTCTTGGGTCTCGGCGAGCAGGTAGAGCGCGGAGCGGAGCACAGGGGGCGCAAGAGAGCAGCCGTCCTGATCCTGGTCCGATCGCAGCAGCCACAGCACACACGAGAACATGGTCTGGTCCGGGAGGAGCCTGATAGATAGATAAGATAAGATAGATAAGATAGATAGATAAGATAGATAGATAAGATAGATAGATAGATAAGATAGATAGATAGATAAGATAGATAGATAGATAAGATAGGATAGATAAGATAGGATAGATAAGATAGGATAGATTAAGATTAGATAGATTAGATAAGATAGATAAGATAGATAAGATAGATAAGATAGATAAATAGATAGATAGATAGATAGATAGATAGATAGATAGATAGATAGATAGATAGATAGATAGATAGATAGATTAGATAGATTAGATAGATAAGATAGATAGATAGATAGATAGATAGATAGATAGATAGATAGATTAGATAGATTAGATAGATTAGATAGATTAGATAGATAGATAGATAGATAGATAGATAGATAGATAGATAGATAGATAGATAGATAGATAGATAAGATAAGATAAATAGATCACTTCCTTCTCCCAGCAGCTTCCACTGAGTAAAGGGGGGGGGGGGGGGGGGCCCCAAAAAAAAAAAGGGGGGGAAGGGGGGGGGGGAGGCACAAACCCCCACCAAAGGGGGCGGGGGGGAAGTATCCACCATTTATGTGGATGAGACCCACAGGACGGGCCTCTGATCCTCGTCCTGTGGGTCTCACTCAGACAGTGTTCCACAGCAACAGATTCAACTGAAGCCATGTATCTTCGTGATGATAATGTATTCGCAGGAAGACGAGGAGCGGCGGCGAGGAAAGGCGAAGGAAAAACTCTCGGGACTCCAGGAGATAACGAAGTTCTGGACTCGTGATCCGGCAGAAGACGGGCTTTTAATTGCGCTTCATTATGTTTGATTCATCGGCTCCGGTTCAGTGTTGATGTCTCGGAAAACACGGGTTATTAGATTAAGAAAACCTTAAAGAGCATCGACGAATCCAAGGGTCTTGTTGTAGATGTGAGTTGAGCATCAACATGATGAGGCAGCAGGTGCTTTAAGAGATGCTCTGTGGCGTCAGAGGTGGGATGATCACAACAAGGCCCTGGACTTCAACCTTGTCTGTTTATGATTTAGAAAAAAACTAAATATGTTTGAAATTAAAGCCAGTATTTGTTTGTTACCAAAACATTACAATCAACTTAAGATCAAACTAATGTGACGCGGGGAACAAAACCGTAAGATTGAAGATGATGAAGATGATGAAGATGATGGTGATGATGAAGATGATGATGATGATGAAGATGATGATGAAGATGATGAAGATGATGAAGATGATGATGAAGATGATGAAGATAATGATGATGAAGATGATGATGATGATGATGAAGATGATGAAGATGATGATGAAGATGATGAAGATAATGATGATGAAGATGATGATGATGATGATGAAGATGATGGTGATGATGATGATGATGATGATGGTGATGATGAAGATGATGAAGATGATGGTGATGATGATGATGATGATGATGATGAAGATGATGAAGATGATGATGAAGATGATGAAGATGATGAAGATAATGATGATGAAGATGATGAAGATAATGATGATGAAGATGATGAAGATAATGATGATGAAGATGATGAAGTTGATGATGATGAAGTTAATGCCTCGGAAAACACAGGTTATTAGATTAAGAAAACCTTAAAGAGCATCGACGAATCCAAGGGTCTTGTTGTAGATGTGAGTTGAGCATCAACATGATGAGGCAGCAGGTGCTTTAAGAGATGCTCTGTGGCGTCAGAGGTGGGATGATCACAACAAGGCCCTGGACTTCAACCTTGTCTGTTTATGATTTAGAAAAAAACTAAATATGTTTGAAATTAAAGCCAGTATTTGTTTGTTACCAAAACATTACAATCAACTTAAGATCAAACTAATGTGACGCGGGAACAAAACCGTAAGATTGAAGATGATGAAGATGATGAAGATGATGGTGATGATGAAGATGATGATGATGATGAAGATGATGATGAAGATGATGAAGATGATGAAGATGATGATGAAGATGATGAAGATAATGATGATGAAGATGATGATGATGATGATGAAGATGATGAAGATGATGATGAAGATGATGAAGATAATGATGATGAAGATGATGATGATGATGATGAAGATGATGGTGATGATGATGATGATGATGATGGTGATGATGAAGATGATGAAGATGATGGTGATGATGATGATGATGATGATGATGAAGATGATGAAGATGATGATGAAGATGATGAAGATGATGAAGATAATGATGATGAAGATGATGAAGATAATGATGATGAAGATGATGAAGATAATGATGATGAAGATGATGAAGTTGATGATGATGAAGTTAATGCCTCGGAAAACACGGGTTATTAGATTAAGAAAACCTTAAAGAGCATCGACGAATCCAAGGGTCTTGTTGTAGATGTGAGTTGAGCATCAACATGATGAGGCAGCAGGTGCTTTAAGAGATGCTCTGTGGCGTCAGAGGTGGGATGATCACAACAAGGCCCTGGACTTCAACCTTGTCTGTTTATGATTTAGAAAAAAACTAAATATGTTTGAAATTAAAGCCATTTGTTTGTTACCAAAACATTACGACTCGATGTTGAGTTGGTTTGAGCTAATGGTTTTGTATTTGATTCGGACTTTTTATTGTCCAAACATGTCCAATTGTAGAAATAATCGCTTAATAATGACAGAAGTCACGACATTCAGACTCGATTCAACAGTGGATCACAGAGTTCCAGAGGAATCGGCTGACATTTTAATGGAAGGGCTGATGTCCACGAGTTTGTGTTGCTCCTGACATTTAGCTCCACTCTGTTGTGTGAAAACACAGGCAGCACTTTGAGGATCAGAATCCTGTTCCTCGACTGTCTGAGCTTCTTCTCCTGGTGATGATCAACTGTGACGTTTATCTTTGTCTTTCTTTCCTGCTCTGCATTATTCTGTCGCTCATCAATCCTGCTCACCTTTATCATCCCTTAAATAAACACTCCAGAGCCAACCTTCTCTCTTCTTTTAACTTTATTTATTGCCAATATTTGACTTTCCATGCCCTCATTTACATATTTAAATCATATTTAAATGAAGCAGAGTCCGTGATTTTTCTCTCCACGATCAGAACAAACAAATGAAAACATGAATATAAACTGGATTAACTGTTTATATTCGTTCATTTGAACATGTCTGACGTGAACATACTTACATTTAAATAGTGCAGACGAGCTCCGTGTAAATGTTTATATTTTATATACAGTTATTAACGCAAATACTTTGTTTAAAGACGATCAGGGGCTTATTTGAGAACGTTTTAACATGAGTTTAACAAGAATAAAACTGTTAGTAACTTAACGTGCTGAGTATTGATGATGAAGATGATGATGATGATGATGATGAAATAAAGATGATGATGATGAAGATAATAAAGATGATGATGAAGATGATAATAAAGATGAAGATGAAGATGATGATGAAGATGATGAAGATGATGAAGATAATAAAGATGATGATGATGAAGATAATAAAGATGATGATGATAAAGATGATGATGATGAAGATAATAAAGATGAAGATAATGAAGATGATGATGATGATGATGATGAAGATAATAAAGATGATGATTTTTTTTTTCTTTTCTTTTTTTTTCTTTTTAGAATCCCTTATTAGTCCCGCGAGGGGAAATTCAACCATTCACACATACTGATGGGAGTAGGCTGTAGGCTGCACACTTGCACCAAGTTCACCATCAGGAGCAATCAGGGTGAAGTGTCTTGTTCAGGGACACAACGACACAAGCTTGTCTGGAGCTGGGATTGAACCTGCAACCTTTTGGACTGCAGGCAACCACTCTACCATCTGAGCTATGACATCACAGATGATGAAGATAATAAAGATGATGATGATAAAGATGATGATGATGAAGATGATAAAGATGATGATGATGAAGATGATGATGATGATGATGATGATGATGATGATGATGATGATGATCAAGATAATAAAGATGATGATGATGAAGATAATAAAGATGATGATGATGATGATGATGAAGATGATAAAGATGATGATGATGAAGATAATAAGATGATGATGAATAAAGAAGATGATGATGAAGATAATAAAGATGATGATGATGAAGATAATAAAGATGATGATGATGATGATGAAGATGATAATAAAGATGAAGATGAAGATGATGATGAAGATAATGATGATGATGATGAAGATAATAAAGATGATGATGATGAAGATAATAAAGATGATGATGAAGATGATAATAAAGATGAAGATGATGATGATGAAGATGATGAAGATGATGATGAAGATAATGAAGATGATGATGAAGATGATAATAAAGATGATGATGATGAAGATGAAGATGAAGATGATGATGAAGATGATGAAGATGAAGATAATGAAGATTATGATGATGATGAAGATGATAATGAAGATAATGAAGATGATGATGATGATGACGAAGATGATGATGAAGATGATGATGAAGATGATGAAGATGAAGATAATGAAGATGATGATGAAGATAATGAAGATGATGATGATGACGATGATGATGAAGATAATGAAGATAATGAAGATGATGATGATGATGATGAAGATGATGAAGATGATGATGATGATGACGAAGATGATGAAGATGATAATAAAGATGAAGATGATGAAGATGATAATTAAGATGAAGAAGATGAAGATGATAATGAAGATAATGAAGATGATGATGATGATGAAGATGATAATAAAGATGAAGATGATGAAGATGATAATTAAGATGAAGATGATGATGATGAAGATGATAATAAAGATGAAGATGATAATAAAGATGAAGATGATGATGATGATGATGATGATGAAGATGATGAAGATGATAATAAAGATGATGATGATGAAGATGATGAAGATGATAATGAAGAAAAAGAAGATGATGATGAAGATGATAATAAAGATGATGATGATGAAGATGATAATAAAGATGAAGATGATAATGAAGATGAAGATGATGATGAATATGATGATGATGATGAAGGACTTAAAATGTTGGCTCAGCATGTTTTTTGTGCATAAAACCCCTCAGTACATGAGGCCCCTGAATCTGAATACATTCAAGCACGTCCTCCACACCTGATAAGCCTCTCTGATTGGCTGCTTCTCAGATGAATATAAAGACAGTGTTTAGTTTCCAGACAGATTACTGCTCAAGGTCCTCACCGGTCTCCGCTCTGCAGGGCCAGACGCAGCATCAGCACCAGGCAGGACTGAGTGACTCTGGGACCTCTGGTGTCACAGGGTCCGGGGGCTTCACACATGAGCGAGGGCCACTCTGACGGGAGGCAGCACAGAGAGGGGAGGCCCAGTCTCAGGAGGGTCTCCACCTGGTCCACCTGGTCCACCTCTGTGAGACACAGATCAGGGTTTGAGCCTTCAGCACCAGAACAATACTTCTGATCGATCAGTCATTATTGGTCAAACTATATGATTTATAATCAATGACTAATATAACCGTTACTCTCTAATGATCAACTCTGTGAGCATGAAACATGTTCATAGCTTCACATCAAACATAATGTTGATTTACAAGCCGTTTCTCTACTAAATGAAACATTTATCAAATACGTTTTACAAGAAATACACCTTTGAAATCTAACTCCATCAGTTTATACTTAAAAACATATAATTACCAACTCTTTGCTCATGTTACAAACACTGCTGTGTCACGGCTTTACTCACCGATCGTTTTGTTCGGCAGCAAAATAAAATAACGATAATATTTTTGCTAATCGATGGAGCAGAAGATTGAGGGTAGAAGCCGCACACGTGAACCATGAACACCTCAAAACCTCAATCCTGATCAAATTCCAGCACAATGAAAATCTAAACACATTTAAATTCCTGAAAATCTGAATTAAATTAGATTTCATCATCATTATCATCGACGGGAACCGACTCCAGTCCGAACTATTTCACGAAAAAGGTATTTCACTCACATCGGAACAGATTCTGTCAGTGTTTCACGACAGCTGTGTTCGAATACAACCATAAGTTCATTAAGTGTTAAAATGATGATACTTTGTGCAAATAAGATTATTATTGTGAATTACGATAGTTATTGTTCGCATACGATCATTTCCGTATTCGTACAAATTGGATACTATACCATCAATTATCGTATAATATTTAACATTTTTGAACTGCTAATTATCGTACAAATGCAAATATTATCATGAAAATTTGATAACTATCATACAAATGTGAATATTATCATGTGATTTTTAACATATTTCTACAATATTTATCCGACAAATGCGATAATACATGAAGAAATGTGATAACTATCATACAAATGCGAATATTATCATGTGATTTTTAACATATTTCTACATTTTTTATCGGACAAATGCGATAATTCATGAAGAAATGTGATAACTATCATACAAATGTGAATATTATCATGTGATTTTTAACATATTTCTACAATACTTATCGGACAAATGCGATAATACATGAATAAATGTGATAACTATCATACAAATGTGAATATTATCATGTGATTTTTAACATATTTCTACAATATTTATCGGACAAATGCGATAATTCATGAAGAAATGTGATAACTATCATACAAATGTGAATATTATCATGTGATTTTTAACATATTTCTACAATTTTTATCGGACAAATGCGATAATACATGAAGAAATGTGATAACTATCATACAAATGCGAATATTATCATGTGATTTTTAACATATTTCTACAATATTTATCGGACAAATGCGATAATACATGAAGAAATGTGATAACTATCATACAAATGTGAATATTATCATGTGAATTTTAACATATTTCTACAATATTTATCGGACAAATGCGATAATACATGAAGAAATGTGATAACTATCATACAAATGTGAATATTATCATGTGATTTTTAACATATTTCTACAATATTTATCGGACAAATGCGATAATACATGAAGAAATGTGATAACTATCATACAAATGTGAATATTATCATGTGATTTTTAACATATTTCTACAATATTTATCGGACAAATGCGATAATACATGAAGAAATGTGATAACTATCATACAAATGTGAATATTATCATGTGATTTTTAACATATTTCTACAATATTTATCGGACAAATGCGATAATACATGAAGAAATGTGATAACTATCATACAAATGCGAATATTATCATGTGATTTTTAACATATTTCTACAATTTTTATCGGACAAATGCGATAATACATGAAGAAATGTGATAACTATCATACAAATGCGAATATTATCATGTGATTTTTAACATATTTCTACAATATTTATCGGACAAATGCGATAATTCATGAAGAAATGTGATAACTATCATTCAAATGTGAATATTATCATGTGATTTTTAACATATTTCTACAATATTTATCGGACAATACATGCGATAATACATGAAGAAATGTGATAACTATCATACAAATGCGAATATTATCATGTGATTTTTAACATATTTCTACAATATTTATCGGACAAATGCGATAATACATGAAGAAATGTGATAACTATCATACAAATGCGAATATTATCATATGATTTTTAACATATTTCTACAATATTTATCGGACAAATGCGATAATACATGAAGAAATGTGATAACTATCATACAAATGTGAATATTATCATGTGATTTTTAACATATTTCTACAATATTTATCGGACAAATGCGATAATACATGAAGAAATGTGATAACTATCATACAAATGCGAATATTATCATGTGATTTTTAACATATTTCTACAATATTTATCGGACAAATGCGATAATACATGAAGAAATGTGATAACTATCATACAAATGCGAATATTATCATGTGATTTTTAACATATTTCTACAATATTTATCGGACAAATGCGATAATACATGAAGAAATGTGATAACTATCATACAAATGTGAATATTATCATGTGATTTTTAACATATTTCTACAATATTTATCGGACAAATGCGATAATACATGAAGAAATGTGATAACTATCATACAAATGTGAATATTATCATGTGATTTTTAACATATTTCTACAATATTTATCGGACAAATGCGATAATTCATGAAGAAATGTGATAACTATCATACAAATGTGAATATTATCATGTGATTTTTAACATATTTCTACAATATTTATCGGACAAATGCGATAATACATGAAGAAATGTGATAACTATCATACAAATGTGAATATTATCATGTGATTTTTAACATATTTCTACAATATTTATCGGACAAATGCGATAATACATGAAGAAATGTGATAACTATCATACAAATGCGAATATTATCATGTGATTTTTAACATATTTCTACAATATTTATCGGACAAATGCGATAATACATGAAGAAATGTGATAACTATCATACAAATGTGAATATTATCATGTGATTTTTAACATATTTCTACAATATTTATCGGACAAATGCGATAATACATGAAGAAATGTGATAACTATCATACAAATGTGAATATTATCATGTGATTTTTAACATATTTCTACAATATTTATCGGACAAATGCGATAATACATGAAGAAATGTGATAACTATCATACAAATGCGAATATTATCATGTGATTTTTAACATATTTCTACAATTTTTATCGGACAAATGCGATAATTCATGAAGAAATGTGATAACTATCATACAAATGTGAATATTATCATGTGATTTTTAACATATTTCTACAATATTTATCGGACAAATGCGATAATACATGAAGAAATGTGATAACTATCATACAAATGTGAATATTATCATGTGATTTTTAACATATTTCTACAATATTTATCGGACAAATGCGATAATTCATGAAGAAATGTGATAACTATCATACAAATGTGAATATTATCATGTGATTTTTAACATATTTCTACAATATTTATCGGACAAATGCGATAATACATGAAGAAATGTGATAACTATCATACAAATGTGAATATTATCATGTGATTTTTAACATATTTCTACAATATTTATCGGACAAATGCGATAATACATGAAGAAATGTGATAACTATCATACAAATGTGAATATTATCATGTGATTTTTAACATATTTCTACAATATTTATCGGACAAATGCGATAATACATGAAGAAATGTGATAACTATCATACAAATGTGAATATTATCATGTGATTTTTAACATATTTCTACAATATTTATCGGACAAATGCGATAATACATGAAGAAATGTGATAACTATCATACAAATGTGAATATTATCATGTGATTTTTAACATATTTCTACAATATTTATCGGACAAATGCGATAATACATGAAGAAATGTGATAACTATCATACAAATGTGAATATTATCATGTGATTTTTAACATATTTCTACAATATTTATCGGACAAATGCGATAATACATGAAGAAATGTGATAACTATCATACAAATGCGAATATTATCATGTGATTTTTAACATATTTCTACAATATTTATCGGACAAATGCGATAATACATGAAGAAATGTGATAACTATCATACAAATGCGAATATTATCATGTGATTTTTAACATATTTCTACAATATTTATCGGACAAATGCGATAATTCATGAAGAAATGTGATAACTATCATTCAAATGTGAATATTATCATGTGATTTTTAACATATTTCTACAATATTTATCGGACAAATGCGATAATACATGAAGAAATGTGATAACTATCATACAAATGCGTGAATATTATCATGTGATTTTTAACATATTTCTACAATATTTATCGGACAAATGCGATAATACATGAAGAAATGTGATAACTATCATACAAATGTGAATATTATCATGTGATTTTTAACATATTTCTACAATATTTATCGGACAAATGCGATAATACATGAAGAAATGTGATAACTATCATACAAATGTGAATATTATCATGTGATTTTTAACATATTTCTACAATATTTATCGGACAAATGCGATAATACATGAAGAAATGTGATAACTATCATACAAATGTGAATATTATCATGTGATTTTTAACATATTTCTACAATATTTATCGGACAAATGCGATAATACATGAAGAAATGTGATAACTATCATACAAATGTGAATATTATCATGTGATTTTTAACATATTTCTACAATATTTATCGGACAAATGCGATAATACATGAAGAAATGTGATAACTATCATACAAATGTGAATATTATCATGTGATTTTTAACATATTTCTACAATATTTATCGGACAAATGCGATAATACATGAAGAAATGTGATAACTATCATACAAATGTGAATATTATCATGTGATTTTTAACATATTTCTACAATATTTATCGGACAAATGCGATAATTCATGAAGAAATGTGATAACTATCATACAAATGTGAATATTATCATGTGATTTTTAACATATTTCTACAATATTTATCGGACAAATGCGATAATACATGAAGAAATGTGATAACTATCATACAAATGTGAATATTATCATGTGATTTTTAACATATTTCTACAATATTTATCGGACAAATGCGATAATACATGAAGAAATGTGATAACTATCATACAAATGCGAATATTATCATGTGATTTTTAACATATTTCTACAATTTTTATCGGACAAATGCGATAATACATGAAGAAATGTGATAACTATCATACAAATGTGAATATTATCATGTGATTTTTAACATATTTCTACAATATTTATCGGACAAATGCGATAATACATGAAGAAATGTGATAACTATCATACAAATGTGAATATTATCATGTGATTTTTAACATATTTCTACAATATTTATCGGACAAATGCGATAATACATGAAGAAATGTGATAACTATCATACAAATGCGAATATTATCATGTGATTTTTAACATATTTCTACAATATTTATCGGACAAATGCGATAATACATGAAGAAATGTGATAACTATCATTCAAATGCGAATATTATCATGTGATTTGTAACATATTTCTACAATATTTATCGGACACATGCAATAATACATGAAGAAATGTGATAACTATCATTCAAATGCGAATATTATCATGTGATTTTTAACATATTTCTACAATATTTATCGGACAAATGCGATAATACATGAAGAAATGTGATAACTATCATACAAATGCGAATATTATCATGTGATTTGTAACATATTTCTACAATATTTATCGGACAAATGCGATAATACATGAAGAAATGTGATAACTATCATACAAATGCGAATATTATCATGTGATTTTTAACATATTTCTACAATATTTATCGGACAAATGCGATAATACATGAAGAAATGTGATAACTATCATACAAATGCGAATATTATCATGTGATTTTTAACATATTTCTACAATATTTATCGGACAAATGCGATAATACATGAAGAAATGTGATAACTATCATTCAAATGCGAATATTATCATGTGATTTTTAACATATTTCTACAATATTTATCGGACAAATGCGATAATTCATGAAGAAATTTGATAACTATCATACAAATGTGAATATTATGTGATTTTTAACATATTTCTACAATATTTATCGGACAAATGCGATAATACATGAAGAAATGTGATAACTATCATACAAATGTGAATATTATCATGTGATTTTTAACATATTTCTACAATATTTATCGGACAAATGCGATAATACATGAAGAAATGTGATAACTATCATACAAATGTGAATATTATGTGATTTTTAACATATTTCTACAATATTTATCGGACAAATGCGATAATTCACGAAGAAATGTGATAACTATCATACAAATGCGAATATTATCATGTGATTTTTAACATATTTCTACAATTTTTATCGGACAAATGCGATAACTCATGAAGAAATGTGATAACTATCATTCAAATGTGAATATTATCATGTGATTTTTAACATATTTCTACAATATTTATCGGACAAATGCGATAATACATGAAGAAATGTGATAACTATCATACAAATGTGAATATTATGTGATTTTTAACATATTTCTACAATATTTATCGGACAAATGCGATAATACATGAAGAAATGTGATAACTATCATTCAAATGTGAATATTATCATGTGATTTTTAACATATTTCTACAATATTTATCGGACAAATGCGATAATACATGAAGAAATGTGATAACTATCATACAAATGTGAATATTATCATGTGATTTTTAACATATTACTACAATATTTATTGGACAAATGCGATAATTCATGAAGAAATGTGATAACTATCATACAAATGCGAATATTATCATGTGATTTTTAACATATTTCTACAATATTTATCGGACAAATGCGATAATACATGAAGAAATGTGATAACTATCATACAAATGCGAATATTATCATGTGATTTTTAACATATTTCTACAATATTTATCGGACAAATGCGATAATACATGAAGAAATGTGATAACTATCATTCAAATATGGGAAATATACTACGGTATTTAAAATACTTGTACAATAACGATGGAAGACCACCTGGATGTCACTCAAATCTTCTCGATGTATCCGTGTGTGTCCAAGGTCGCGATCTAACCTAATGACCTTCAAACATTGATTCAAGCGTCATGTTCACATACAAGGGATATAAAAAGCTCTGTTGCTGCAGGAGGTTTGTTTACTGCGCTTTGAAACGTCAACAGAAGTGTCGCTGGATCACCACGAACCAGATGAAGAGGTAAATAAATGACAGCTACGGCTTAAGAAACGACAACAAATCGGTCGTCATAGTAACCACTGCACGAATACATGCATCCGTTACGAAAAGGTTGAAGAACCTTTGGGTCCAAGAATAGCAGGACATTGTGCAGCGAGGACAGAAACACACAGAATAACAGGAGCTTGAGCTGAGTTCGGAGCAGAAGAAGAATAATGTCTCACAGGGACGACGGTCATTGATGCTCGGCTCAGGCAGCGCCGGGAGTCCAAGGTCTCCAGGGAGGTGGAGCAAAAATAGACGGCAAGGAAGGAGAAGAATATAACAACCAAAGAAAAGGTTAGGAAAAAAAATGGAGATTGAAATATTCTTATTAAGAAAGTGCCATTTGCAAAAGATCCTTCAACCTTTGGGTCTAGAATCCAGAGACAAGTTAAACGTAAGGATAATAAATGTTATAATAAAAAGGATAATCACACAACTGTCCAGGTTCACGTTCTGAGGACTTCATTAGGAGACGATCAGAAACGATATTAATACGGTATCGTTACACATTTGGTTTCAAACCAAAATATGTCCAAAATCAGCTTTAAAAAGCTGTTGGACTCACTGTATCCTCTCGTCCTCAGTCATCATTCTTCCTTTAGCTGTGGGGGACGTAACCACTGCTGCCATCTTGAGGCCGGGAGTGTAATTGCAACACGGACAAACGCTGTGAATATTTGAACTTAATTGTAAAAAAAAAAAGACAATTGAATTATGATAATTATTGAAATATAAATCTTTTAAGTAACTAAGTAAGAAAAATAAAAGGATTTGAAAGCCCCTCCAAAAAAGTGATCATCATTTTAATCGTGTTGAATATGAATTTGTTATCGTCGTTCATGTTAACCCAGAGACAACACAAGGGATAACTCTGACACATTTGTAACACACTGTATCCTCTCGTCCTCAGTCAAGTTTAATTTTAACAAAAGTCAAGAATATTCAATTGTTAATTGTAAATAAAAATGAAAAAAATCAAAATAATTTCCTTTAATACACAATTTATTACAAAGTAAACGATAAAAGAAAACTATGAAAACAAATCCGTCATGATATTAAAGTGTATCTTTGTTTTCTTAAAGCCTAATAATTAATATAGTAAACATGCTATCGTTCCTCAGGTGAAGGAACATCATCACATGATCCAACCGAGCAGCTCTACCCCGAGTCTCTCCTGGATCCCCCTCGTAGAAAAGTCATTTGGAGGTTTGCAGCCGCGCTCTTGTTGTCAGTATCAACTCAACGCAGGTCGTCGCCGCGAGCGATGACCTTTAATGGAGTCGCAGTCGTCCTTCAGCTCCAGGTTTTCCACAAACGATTTAACCGCAGGTTCTGAAATAGAAGCCGATCCGACCTCAGGTTGGACGCGTTCATGACGTCTTGTCTCTCGTGTTCCTTCCATGACCCACAAAGAAACTGGACGAGCCAACAGAACTCTTCACGGTTCATGTGTTGATGTTTTCTTCTGCTGTCGACTGTGTTTCAACGACAAGAACCAGCAGTGTTTCCGGTGAGTTCTGAGACGTTCACTCCAACATCACACCAACTCAGCGCCAGAAACACATCCATTGATCGACCAAAAACCCAGAAATAAAAACAGCTTTTTACGTTTTCTTCTCACGGCAATTCTGCTTCAAAGTGATGCCTCGTTGTCGTCTCGTTCTGATGTTTGTGATCAACGGGTTTAGCTCTTTTATCCAGGAAGAAAGAAATCGGTCGGTGGTTTATCTTCCAGGAACCTCCTGCTGGAGAAGAAGGTTCTCTGTTGGTTGAGACGTGACCACTGAACCAGTGGTCTTCTCTGAGCAGGACGAACATGTCAAAAATGAGGGCCAAAGAACACAAGGTCTCCAGAGACGCAACCAGCACTGACCGAACTGAGGAGCATCTGAGGATCTTACAAAGAACCGCCAGTAGCAAGGATTCAACCTTGAGTTCTCATTTGTAAGACGTGTCATTGTTTTTATTTCTCTTTTATTTCCCAGAAGGACACGGTAGGTTTCACTCAAAAAGTACAATATCAAGACCACTGTTCCCTTCAAACTCATCTTCAACACTTATTACACAATGAGTTCCTGAAGAACGACGTGATGAACGATGTAATACTAGGAGGACGCAGTATCTCAGGAGGTTGAGGTAATAAATATTGTGTCTCGCAAGAAAAACACAAATGAGATACACAGCTATGCTGGGTCTCAAATCGCATACTTGCGTACTCAAAGTTAGTATCTTTAGTGCATAAGTGCGTCTCAATTCTTAGTATGCGAAAATGTAGTGCGCCCTACATCCACTAAATTGTCACTAAGACGCCCACAAAACGATGTACTACTATCTATCTAGTTTGGTTCGATGGACACTAACCACCCTAAACGGCTCCATCTTAGTGACGTTTTTAATGGTAAGTTACGTCATATATATATATATATATATATATATATATATATATATATTATACCTCCAGGTGTATTTTCTGCAGCAGTAGGAGGATAAACACGTCTTCGCTGCTGATACCAGCTTAAATATCTTGCAAATATTTAGTTTCTCATATTTTTTCTTTATTTCTTTTTCCAAACTTGCAAAACGTGCTGCCAGCAGGTGGCGCTAGTGTTCCTACAGCTGGTTGCAATCATCATTAAATAGTAGTAGAAGAAGAAGCTGTCGCGTCATTTCCTGTTAGTGTGTAGCAGCAGAGTTTGATTTGAGACATACTATCTGTGGAGGATTAGTTACTAGTTAGTACGTACACTATCCTGATGATACTAACTTCTAGTATACTAAGAGAAGTATGTTTGTGACATACTATCTGTGGAGGATTAGTTACTAGTTAGTACGTACACTATCCTGATGCATACTAACTTCTAGTATACTAAGAGAAGTGTGTGATTTGAGACATACTATCTGTTGAGAATTAGTTACTAGTTAGTACGTACACTATCCTGATGATACTAACTTCTAGTATACTAAGAGAAGTGTGTGATTTGAGACATACTATCTGTTGAGAATTAGTTACTAGTTAGTACGTACACTATCCTGATGATACTAACTTCTAGTATACTAAGAGAAGTATGTGATTTGAGACATACTATCTGTTGAGAATTAGTTACTAGTTAGTACATACACTATCCTGATGATACTAACTTCTAGTATACTAAGAGAAGTGTGTGATGAGAGTTGAGAATTTAGTTACTAGTTAGTACGTATACACTATCCTGATGCATACTAACTTCTAGTATACTAAGAGAAGTGTGTGATTTGAGACATACTATCTGTTGAGAATTAGTTACTAGTTAGTACGTACACTATCCTGATGATACTAACTTCTAGTATACTAAGAGAAGTGTGTGATTTGAGACATACTATCTTAAAATAAATAATAATTAATAAATACACTATCCTGAAATAATAAAAAACATCCTGATATACTAACTTCTAGTATACTAAGAGAAGTGTGTGATTTGAGACATACTATCTGTTGAGAATTAGTTACTAGTTAGTACGTACACTATCCTGATGATACTAACTTCTAGTATACTAAGAGAAGTGTGTGATTTGAGACATACTATCTTTGAGGATTAGTTACTAGTTAGTATATGTTACATACTATCCTGATGATACTAACTTCTAGTATACTAAGAGAAGTGTGTGATTTGTGACATACTATCTGTGGAGGATTAGTTACAGTTAGTACTACACTTTCTGATGATGACTAACTTCTAGAACTAAGAAAGTGTGTGATTTGTGACACAATAAAAAAGGGGCAATACACTTTTATAAGAACTTATTTACACATATAAATATAAGAAGGTTGATATAATCAGTGACAAATAATGTATATTTGTGTATCTGGACTTCAAGGAAATACACTGAGTTTCCCCTTTTATGTCGTTAAACACGTGTTTTGTTAACCAGAAAAGAGAAACAAACAATTGCAGTCGCTCAACTAGAAAGTCTATTATTAAGTAAAAGCCTACATTGATAAAAGACTTGTTGTGTTTCACTCTCGTTGTCTTTCAACAGCTAATATTTGATGGTCACACATGTTTACTGGAAGCAGGAGATAAGAAAGTGATCATCATCTGCGTGATGCCTTCACTCACCGCGCCGCCGTCGGCCAGAAGCGTCGCCGGCCTGCGAGAGCAGACTCACGCTGAGCTGGAGAAGGAAACCACAGCATGAGGCGTTCAAGTGCGAGTTCCTGGAAGAAGAAGACAAAGAGTCGGACGAAGAGAAGCATTGATGTGACGGATCGGAAGCGCTGGAGAAGTATGAGCTCGCGGCGGAATATTATGCAGAGTTTAAAAACATTTTCTTTCAAGAGCGACAAAGGCTTCGTTTCAGCGGGAAAAGATCAAACCAACATGTAAACCTTTAGAGGGTCACGTGTGGATCCTGTCTTCTGTGCCACGACTAGTCATCTTTGATGTATTGTTCATATACATTGCTTTTATATTGATTCTAAAAACATCTCCCAGCCTTCCCGACTGCATAGAAAGAACCTGCACGTGAGAAAGCGAGGCTGCAGAAAAGGGTTCCATCAGAGGAGGCCTCGGGTGGTTCTCTCCACTCTACCTGGTTCCCACACACAGAAGCCCTTTGTGTTCCAGGGCCAGCCTGTAGAATCCACACGATGCTGTGGAGGTGAATAACGATGACACATCAAAGAGGTGCTGGAGCAGGTGGACCACCACACACACATGGATACAAACATCTGAACCACAGGAGACCATATTTACTTCAAATACTGTCAATAATAAGAGATCGATCTGGTCATGATGCTGAGCTTCAGTGATGGACAAAAGCTGACGCCGGTGAACGTACGGATACGACTTGTTGTGAGTAAAAGTATAAAAACTCGACGACCGCTACATTCTTTCCTGCAGCTACAATGATGTCTCTCACAGTCTTTGATGTTTCCTGGACTCATGAATATGAATACGCCACAGGAAAGTAAAACGCTCGAGGGGGATTTTTTTTTTTTTCATAATTAAAAATGAAAGCGTTGCTTATTTCGTTGTTTTTTTTTAAACATTTATGGCTCATGCAAAATGCATCATGTGATGTTTGAATATGTTAAATCCACAGGCTGGGACTCAGATTCTTCTTCACTCATCCGTGACTGCTGAGTGGTTTGGCTGGGAGCGGTTTGATCTTATTTTTAAAAACAGACTCAAACTCAAGAGAATCTCTGCGATGCTTCCGAGCTGCAGAGGAATTGTCTTCACGGCGCTCGTGGGTCAAGTGAGGTGCTTTGAATTACTGCTTGATGAGCTTCTTTTCTATGCCGCGCTGCTGAGGCGTCTGGAGACGAGTTTAAAGCTCGATTCTTGATGGATCTTCACAGCCAATGAAAGTGAATCATATCAATAGTTACAATTCTAAACACAAGTTATGTTGCTGAGATACTTTTACAGTCGTAAATAAAATAAATCTGAGAAAAATAATGACCATTTCATTTTTTTTTTTGTTAATTTAAAAACATATATTTAACAACATTCATTGAAACTATTGCACTCTTTCAGTAACAGTGACCTGAAAAGATACCCTATTGCTTTGCCGCCCAGCCAACCAATCACAGACGTCCACCACTTTTGACATGGCAACATAGATGTAGAATCAACAGGCATCATGGGAGTTTCACTGTTTTGTTGGCACCATAAGCGAGGTGGGTGTGGTTATTAACGCCTCCCACAGAGTTCTGTGGTTGTTTTGAAGTTTATCTGCTGTTCAAATGAAATGTAACACCGACAATAGACTTTGATATTTAAAAATACGTTTAGATATGCAGTATCGTCTTGGATATAGAGGGGGTGAGGTGAGAACTAGAAACAGGAGTCGATGAAACGAAGAGTAATCATGAAAGAGGCATGAGGTCAACAACCAGACTCACCGAGCTTGTTGGCAAACGCCGGCATCAGAGACGGCGAGAGCGTGAACTGCCAGGAGAGGACGGAGTAGAAATATTGCAGAATCTGGGGATGTGGCGAGCGTTCGCAGATCCTCTGCACAGACACAAATAATGGTGACTCTCCATGATTGTTTTCATCACGTCTGTAATAAAAGACGTTGAATGATGGGCTTCGCGCCGCGTGACCACCGGCTAATGATCAGGATCGTCTCAGTGCAGCAGCTGCTGCTGATGATAGAGTCGTTTGAAGGAACTCGTCGTCGTCAGCGTGACCTACTTCTGTACGAGTCGCTGGGAAAGGTTAGACCGTGCGTGTGTGTGTGTGTGTGTGTGTGTGTGTGTGTGTGACCAGCGCTCACGACCACAGTGGGGATCCAGACGGCGTCGCAGCAGCTCAGCAGACATCGACGCAGAGACTCCAGAGCGTCGCAGCTCTTGGACGGAGCGGTGAAGGTGTTTTCTCTCAGGACCGGCTCCGAGCCGCACTCGTCCGCCAACCTTGACCAGACACACAATCTTCAGACCTCCAACCAAGGACCTCATTTCAGAAGACCTTTCACAAAGTCAAATAAATGTCACCCTCAGATTGGTGACTGACCTGCAGGCGGCCTGGAAACAGGCCAGCGCCTGGAGCAGGAAGACCCCGGACCTGTTGGCCAGGATGCTGGACTGCACCTTCTTTAGGCTCATCTGAGGGCGAGAGGGTGAACATTAGATGATCTCGTCTCAAACTCAGGGATTCTCGTAGACGAGGGCGCCAAAGTCCATCACGATTTCCCCAAGTCGTCGGCCAAACTCAACTTTATTGACCTCACAGGAAGTAGAATCTGAATTGAATATCTTTGATTCTCAACTTATCTTATTTATCACTGTATTTGTTAATCTTTCTACTTCATAAAGTAATAACAACGTCATCATGAGGTACTTACTGCATCTTGGAGCCAAACTGACGTCCAAAACATCAGTCTTAACACAATCTTAACTTAAACACCGACTTCCTTTAAGGTCAACATATCAACATAGATTGTACGACAACTATCCGGCGGGAAACTTGAAGGGAATTAGTGGGCGAGAGCTGAAGAGCAAACAATGAAGCAGGAAAACAAGGATACAAATATGAAGATCAATGGTCATATTTCCTGATATGTTTGTACTCTAACCCGCTCTAGTAGAAGAACTCACATTTCTCCGGTCCTTCAAACTCTTCACTGGCTTCCAGTTTCTTTCAGGATCAACTTTAAAATTCTGGTTCTTACTTTCAGATCTATTCATGGTCAGACCTTCCATCAGTGATCTGATCCAGCCTTACACCCCAGCTCAGGCTCTGAGGTCTGTGGATCAGAATCTACTGATGGTTCCTGAACTTCCAGACCAGAGGAGAGAAATCCTTAAGCTTTGGAACGATCTTCTCTCTTCCTTTGCTCTTGATGGATCTACTGACTCCTTTAAGAAACATCTTAAGACGTTTCTATTTGTTCAGGCTTTTCCTTGATTTTCTGGAACTCCTGTTGTGTTATCAGTTTTATCTTGACCATTAAAGTATGTACTTTATTGAATATTGTTTTGATTGTTTAAGCGCTTTGTGACCCTGGTCTGGAAAAGCGCTATACAAATAAAAATTACTTACTTACTTACTTGATCAGTATTTATATATTGAACCATCATTTTGAACATTCTCTAACGTGACCATTGACTGTCATCACGACTGGGCTTCTCTCCCTTTCAAGAATCTCGAGCACTCATCCTGCACTCAGACATCGGGGGTCGCGACCTCTAACTAGAGCCGAGTCGTGCTTGACTCGCTGTTGAGGACACGCCGCCGACGACAAGAGGGAATTTAAGCATGTTAGGGAAGCGTGTGACTTATTCAAGGACATGAGAGAACCACGTGTCCGAGTCACTTCGCTTGTTATTCCCTCGATGCTTCGCTCCTTCGTCAGCGGTGACTTTTTAAGTCGTAAAAAATCACATCCAGCAAAGTATTCTGCGGCTGTTAGACGTTGACGGGGAGTTTATTCCATCATTTGGATGCAAAGACATCAGCGGCGAAGGAGGATTTCTTTGGCTGTGAAGGAGCTTCTTTCAGAAGACTTTTCATTCTAGCCTCGGTGACCCTAGTTAACATTCAATGAAATGAACATGATAATATATTCTATCCAGACCATCCCAATATCAAAGCCCCCCTGCTGAGGTCAGATTATCCCTGTGGAGTTTAAAGACTCGTCTTCCTCTCGCCCACTCGTTTCATTTCTATCAACCAGACATTGCATCAGGGCGAGGGATTGATTGACAGCGAGGAGATCAAAAAATCTCTTTGACTGAACATATCTAACAGAGCAGAGAGATCCAAACCCTCTGCTAACAGAGACGATAACAGCTGAAGCACGAGCGCTCTGGACTACAAAGCTCTTCTGACTCACAGATCTTCGCTGGAAAGTGGGAAGTGGCAGGTGGAGCGAGTGGAACCTGCTGGTGATGGCCTCCACCAGACTCTGGATCTCCTGGTACTGCACTGGTCTGGACTGATGGTTCAATCTGAAGGAGAAGAAAGTCACGATCAGAAGAGTTTCAATGCTATTGTTATTATCATTATCCGCAGGTTTCAGGAAGTGGAAGAAATCCCTGAGGAAGGATTTTTACTGCATCAACTTGATTAATGTCATCGTCTCCATTGCATCAATAGACAGTTAAATGTCATTCAAATGTAGCAAGACTGGCAGAACTTCCTGCACAAAATAAATGAATGTTGAAAGGAAAAATCTGAAAAATTTGAAAGGATGTGAAATATATGAAGAGGAACAAAAGGTCACAAAGTCTGAAGCAAACGAATGAGGAGTAAATGGACAATTTTAAATAAAAATGTACGACATATTTTTCATGAGACCGGTTGACATTTACAAGAACAATATTACACGTTTTCATTATTATTATTATTGTATTTCCATTTCATTATTATTTTGATGGTTGATGTTTATGTGTCTTTAAAACAATAATTGATGTGTAATTATGAGGTTTGTCAAGAATCCGTTGATACGCATCATGACACGATATATATAGTGATCGTGCAGCAAAGAGGAACCAAAATATGCCCAAACGTCAGCTTTAAAAGCTGCTACTGTATCCTCTCGTACTCAGTCATCATTCTTCCTTTTGGTGCGGAGGACGTATCAGCTGCTGCCATCTAGAGGCCGGAGGTTTAATTGCAACACAAAACAAACTCCATGATTATTTTCATCTAATTGTAAATAAATATAAAAAACGATTCTATTTCAAACACATTTATTGAACTCTAAAAGAACAATAGTCAAAAATTAAATATGATTTAAAGTGAAACATAAAATTGATACAGTGTGTATCATGAAAAAGAATATATAGAATATATTCATTTTTTTATTTAATATATTAAGTCTTAATATAGATGGTCTGGAAAAGTGCTATACAAATAAAAATGACTTACTTACTTAATAGATAGAACATTTAAAGAATTAACATGAATGAACATAGAAACAATTCTTGATCCATGGTTGACCCAGTATTGATGGATGGAGTTTTATAAAAGAGCAGGAAGTCTGAAAGTATCTTCGATCACGGTGACATGTGTCCATGTTTACCTGAAGAGGGCACAAGCAGCGCTGGTGGCCTGTGTTGCAACCATCACACAGGAAGAGGAAACAGCAGCGGCCAGAGCTTCACTGACGGCTGCGAACCCCGGGCCGTTTGGAAATAAACGCACATTCGTGGGTTGCCTATACGAACACACACACGCACGAACACACAGGGATAAATGTGTGTACAAGCATTTGGACCGTCGGCGAGCGGCAGTACCAGCAGCGTCGGACTGCTGACTCGCTAATCTGGTTGACCTATGAGTCATATAAATGTCATCCGAGTTTGCGGCTCGAGTCTGCAGCATCACACACATCCTCCCTGTTGTCACAACACCAGTCTGGCATCGTAAACAACATATAAGAGCTACACACACAGTCGTGATTGACACACACCCAGGTGCGCTTTTCCCCAAAGAAGTGTGTCTGTGATCTTCTTTCCTCCCGGCGTCACCGACTTCATTTATTCCTCCTGAGTTATGGCGGATTCCTCATTCTCTTTGTGTAAGAGGCTGTTGGAGGCGAGGCGCTCCATTAAAATGATGCCGGCTCCGCGGAAGTGCCAGAGTTTTTACTGACGCGTGATATATACGCCAGACACACATTTCAGTCAGAGCCAATTAAACCTCCCAACATTTACCATCGGGCGTTCACGAGGACCGTCCTTTATGTCGCTGCGGGGATGTGAGCTGCACGCTGTGAGGATAACTCTTGTGCAGGAGTCCTTGTTTTGTGTTTGCTAGAGAGCACGAAATAATAGGGAACGTTGTTATCGGTAATTACACGACGAGTTTCTTCTCCAAAGCACATTTTCCCGATGAAGTTTCCTCCTAAATTCATCACTGCGTCATATTTGACAAGATTGTTGTGATTTAAGTTTTTATAAAACCTGGACAGTTATTTACACTTGTTTATATTATATATGTTTCAGGCCTGCGTAGCATGTTAGCATTTTAGCTTCTGCTTAAAAACAAGCTTAAAATACTTGTTTATTCTGAGGCTCAATGATACGACAACAGCTGTGACGAGTCAAAGGTTTTTCTGAGGCTGTGGTTCATAGAGAATAAAATAATTCCACACGACGTACAGCACAAACCAACTGAATAAACTCACACGTGAATATCTATGAAACACTCGACTACGGTTACGATCAAGTGAAGTTTCTTCCTAGAGAAGGCAGGAAGCGAAGGTGTGATATCATCTGCTCTTTTACACGAACTCACGAGGGCCCTGCGGTGAATCCAGATAACAACTCAGCCCCGGAGGTTCAAGAGAATTATCTCACACACGAGAGAGAAAATGAGGAGCTACAGATATCTGAGGCTGGTCTGAGGAGGTTTCTCACCTCTCCAGGATCCCTGTGAGGAGCAGCAGGCCTTGTTTAGACACCTCCAGGTTGGTCATGAGGAGAGCTTCTTTTAAACTGCGGACCAGAGACTCCACACCTGTGACAGACATTTAAAATATATTTCATTTTCTTGCTTTAATCATATTGTCAAGGCTGTGTTGAAATAAACTCCATCAGACCCTGCAGGGAGCAGAGTATCAAGACTAAAACCTGCCGACACAAACTTTCACTCGCGTTTGTTGAGATGTTTTTTTAGGGCAAACGTGGCAAACACAGCGAGGGACGGGGCTCCTCCTGGGACCTCCTCGCTCGGTGTCGCGTCGCGGCTTCTGTGCCGACAACGAGGCCGTTTGTAACCGGCGAAGTGCGACGTCAGGGAAACTAAGGTGTTCGGAACGTCAGTGTGAGAGTTATTTATTTTACCTCTGAGGTAGAAACTGCATTAATTCACCACGATTGTTGATGCTGGGAGAGATTTTAGAACTACAGCAAAAGAAGGTTCACCTCAGTTTAGACTTCATCTCCGGAAGAGAATCGTTTCTAAGTAACTGACACGACATGACAGTTGGTCTTAATCGACAGATGGAGAAGCTAAAGTGCAATATTAACACGGCAGCAGCTTTAGTCTTATATCTGTGCATTAACTTTTGTTTGTTTATATTCTGTCTATTAGTTGATTATTTAAGTTTGTTGATTATTTCATTTTGTTGGTTATTTATTTCCTTGAATGTCTTAATTAATGTCTGTTTAACTGTTTAGTCTTTAATTGTTTTAAGGGTTTATTGTCTTAAATGTTTTGCATGGTGGGTCAGAGAGGAATTTCATTTACGCTCTATGTCTCAATACATGCATATTTGACAATAAAAGAACTTGACTTGATATAAAGTGACATCAAAGCTGGTAAAAATCTGCTTGAATGTAAATGTTAGTTTAAGGAATGTATTTACAACATAAAACTACGACTCGCTTATTCTTTGCTCGCTCAAGAAATGGAGATAAATGGCTTCACGATGGAAGAGAAATCCAAGGTTGTCCACCTCCTCAACACTTCTAAGTGATTCCTCACAAGATAAGAGCTCATTAGCTGACATGGCTTTGGAATCCGTGTTATTGAAATCCAACGTAAAGTGTGTGTAACGACGAGCGCGGCGAGGCTCGACTCACGAGAGGCTGCATCAAGATAAGAGCTTTCATCTTGTGTGTGGGGAGAAGGTTTATCTCCTGGATGGAAATGTGATCGTCTCATAGAAACATGAAGCAGGAAGACACTCACAGCCGTAGTGCATCACAATTCAATTAAAGTCATTTCAAAATAGATTATACTTTTTACTGAGCAAGCACCTGCATCATCAAAAATAAAGTTCTCGGCACACGGAGGAACTCGCTGGTGAACAGAGATGGAAACTCTGCCTGAGGCTCATGCTTGTAGAACGGCAGAAGGCCCGTTAAAACACCGACAATAATGATTTCTAGTAAATGTAAATGTCTCAACATGTAACCTTTGCTTTGTAACTGTGAGTCGCAGCGAGAGAACATAAATACCGAGAGGACGCTCGCATGTATAATCACCGTCAAACACTGACAAGTCACTGTTAAAGGTCAGTTGAATACAATCTCGGAGGTGAATCCACGGACCACGAGTGTGAAGCTGTCGTGCTTCAGCGAAGCATCTCGCTCAGAACACGTTAAACAAATCCAGCATCAAGGTTGTTTGATCGAGAGAAGAGAATCTTTGAGAATCTCTCACCGTAGACGGAGTGGCAGAGGGCGAAGAACAGCGGCTCCTCCATCATCAGCACCAAACAGCTGTACACGGTCCATAGAAGCACGTCATGCTTGGTGCTGGCAACACGATCAAACAAGAACTCTGAAACAGAGACCATCACGATTTCAATATTCACTGGATTAACACTGGACTAGAAATGAGGAGAAAATATGGTCCTTAAAACTCTTCACTGGCTTCCAGTTTCTTTCAGGATCAACTTTAAAATTCTGGTTCTTACTTTCAGATCTATTCATGGTCAGACCTTCCATCAGTGATCTGATCCAGCCTTACACCCCAGCCCGGGCTCTGAGGTCTGTGGATCAGAATCTACTGATGGTTCCTGAACTTCAGGACCAGAGGGAGAGAAATCTTTTCAGGCTGTTGCTCCTAAGCTAAAAAAAAAAAACCAAAAAAAAAAAAATTAATGATCTACTGACTCCTTTAAGAAACATGTATGATCTACTGACTCCTTCAAGAAAATCTGTGTTTGATGATCTATTCTGACTCTTCAAGAAACATCTGTGTTTGATGATCTACTGACTCCTTCAAGAAACATCTGTGTTTGATGATCTACTGACTCCTTCAAGAAACATCTGTGTTTGATGATCTACTGACTCCTTCAAGAAACATCTGTGTTTGATGATCTACTGACTCCTTCAAGAAACATCTGTGTTTGATGATCTACTGACTCCTTCAAGAAACATCTGTGTTTGATGATCTACTGACTCCTTCAAGAAACATCTTAAGACGTTTCTATTTGTTCAGGCTTTTCCTTGAATTTCTCGAACTCCTGTGTTGTTATCAGTATTATCTTGATCTTTAAAGTATATACTTTATTGAATATTGTTTTGATTGTTTAAGCGCTTTGTGACCCTGGTCTAGAAAAGCGCTATGTAAATAAATATTACTTACTTACTTACATTATTGAAAAAATGCAACAAAAAAAAATGTTAAGGGAAAATGATCACTTGCTTTTTGGATCATAAACAGGGAAGTTTACATGTGCATTTCAAGACAATGGTTCTCATTGGACGACAAATAGCAAAACAATATTTTGACTCCAAGAAAATGTTTTAATGTTTAATGACTGACCTCACTTTGATGAAGACTACAGCTGTGCAGCTCAATGTAACGGTACGTTTGCTTTTCTTTGTACAAGAACTGAAAGAGTTTCTTTATCTTGCAGCCAGTGACTCATCTCAACATTTAGAAAAGTACATGTTCAAGGTTTGTCCCTATTTTCAATTTTTTCCAATGATGGTTCGATCAAGCTTTGATAACACGTGAAAACCAGAGTTGATATCTTTCTTGTATTCACTACATCACAGTCCATTCATTGACATGGTTAAGAGTCGTTCATTGAAACTGATGGTGAGTCGACCTGGTAAGTCGGCCTTGATGAAGGCGGCGCAGTATTGACTGGGAGCGTGAACGAGGACCGAGGCGATGCACTTCGCACTGGCCAGCTGCAGAGCAGCGTCTCCACTGAGCAGCACCTGCAAACCATAGTTACAGGTAAACTGATGACACGGGTCCTCGCAGTCAGGCGACCATGATAGTTTATTAGGTGTTTCAGGCTCACACGATCGCTGAGAAAGTGATATTTCTTTCACTTAAATACAGGGAGCATTTATTCCTGCGAGCGTTCATCTTGACACAGTGCTGAGCAATAAATGTGTGAAAGAAATATAAACTGACAAACTCATCAAAGTGCTCTTGAAAACAAAATACAGTTTCAAATGGATGCTCAACATTAGCGGTTCTTAATTCTGAAACAATTAGGTTTTTAAATGAATTAAAATCTTGCTGATTATTGTGTAATAGCGTGAAAAATATTGAAGAAAAAGGGTATTTGACATGAACATATTGGTTAAAATATCATGCAGACAGTGAACGCACCACTGAAGATGTCACTAACTTGGTTAATTGTCAAAGGTAAGTTTATAAGATAAATGACTCTTTTGTCACAAACTCAATACACGTAATACGACCTAAACATAAAAATCTTGAGACTGATTGACTTTCAGATAAAGAAGTATATTGGTGTCATCAGTTATTGAATCATTGAATTTAACATTTCCAGTTTTAAAACTCACAATTCTTTCTATTGATTTGACTTCTTTTACTAAATCTATTCAATCATTTGTAAATTCAAAGGTTGAATTTGTTTTACTATTCAATATGTACCATCCTTTTCTACACATACTGTACTTTTATATTCTGACATTGATATTTAAAATAAATGAATTCATCTTAGTCTTTTAAATTCAATGTCAAAATGTTGGTATAATATTTGCGACCAGACAAAACCAAACGAGCGCCGAGGTGCTTGAAATAACCTTCAGCCGATCATGTGATGCACATTTATTTTTCATTAACCAAATATTCCTTTTAATTGTTCAACAAAAATAAATTCAAGGCTTTTAATATAGAAATGATTGGATAAAATGGTTAAAAAATGCTTAAAAACTACATTTAATGAAGAATTCAAAGCTAAAACATCCATAAATCAAATTAAATTCCATCAATATTCTGACGCCACTTATGGAAACAGCTGCTCGCACTTTATATCAGATATTTATGGGACTCCGGCGCGGATCCCAACAATTTGTACTGCGTTGGCTGCACTCGCAGTGACTCACACAAGCATCACATCGATTTCCCAGACATGAAGGACAAATATTTGTGCAGAGCAAAACCCTGGTGAATCCCTTTTCAAAAGCGTTTGGGGATTAGAGCTCCTTGTTATGATGATGTGAGTGTTGCTGTGAGCAGGATGTTTGGACAGACCTTTTTCAGCACGAGAGGCAGATGGCGCTGGTCAGAGGGCTGTTGCTCTAAGTCTTGGCTCCGGCTGCCGCTCACGTCAAGGTTCTGGTCGTCATGGCGCTCGCTGGGCTGTCCCGGGTTCATCAGGACCGACACCATCTCCGGCCACTGCACCAGAACCCCCAGCAGACCTGCAGGGTGAGAGGGAACCAGATCTGAGGACGACTCTGGGTTCAGGACGACGATAACATCCAGTGAAAGATGAAATCTATGGTTTGAAGAGAATCATGTGTTTGAAGGATGAGTTAAAGCAAGTGTATCAGTGGCAACAGAACATCGAATGGTTCAATTAAACTGTTCAAATAATACATTAAAAAAAATTAAACATTATACCCATCATTTTATATGTAATTGAAAAGGTTATGGATTAAATATATCAAATATAATATCAACTAAATGTAATTTTAAATAATGGGTTAATAACCTTTATTTGTAAAACATTATTCATTTTGAAAAATTTGATATGCTTTTAGAAGAAAATAGTAAATAGTAATTTAGTAATAAAATAGTATTTTATTTTAATTATAAACAACTTAGAAATGATTGATTGCAATTAATCAAAAAATTATAATTCAATGCTCAAAAAACAACATTTACATAATTAAAAGGAAAAGGAAAAATGGTTTTGTTGTTTTGTTTTCTAATAGTAGAATCAAATTAAAATAGTAGGATAAGAAAAAATATAATAAGTATTTCAGATATCAAATATTAACAGTTAAAAATAAATAAATAAATGCAGGGAGGTTGAGTTGTCCCAGATTGATTAGGTGCCATTTAGTGCTACGATCTTCTTTAGAGCGCTCTTAAGAACGCTGTGAAAGAAAGAAGCGTTTTCACACATCGTCGCTCTTAGCTTAAGAATATATGTTATAAAGAAGTGTAAGATGGATGGACGCTGAACTGAAGCTACGTCACTGACTGTCTTCGCAGCAGATACTGACGTAAATGTCTCGAGGAAACACTCATTTTAATACAACACAACAACAATAAAACTAGTGCTGTTAAGTTAAGATAATAGTGTTTCAATGACTGGTCTCAATCAGTGTTAAAAAGTAGTAGAAGAAGAAGAGGTTCTCGAGTCACTTCCTGTTAGTGTGTAGCAGCAGAGTTTGATTTGAGACAGAACTACCCTGTGGACATTTGGGCACTCGGCGAGTAAGTGCACTTTCCTACAGTGTACTGTCTCACAGTGTACTGTAAGCAGTGCACTGATTCGAGACACAACCCCAGTGATCGACGTCAGGAACGTTTTTATCCACTTTTCCAAATAATCAAACAATGCTCAATGTCAATACATATTGACACATTATTATCTTAGTCTTGATCTTAAGGTTCTTCTAAGAAGAGATTAAGTAAACATGCACAACCAACTGTATGTGGTTTATTCATATTAGTGTTGAACCTGTATTAGCACCGTCTCTCCTCCTTCTCGTCCAGCATCGTGGATGTTCATTAAGATAAGGGTGGTTTTAAGTGAAGAAAACTCCTTCTTTCTTCTGGTAATGAGGCAGATGTTGTGGACCAGCTAAGTTTCCTCTTCATCACACTAACAACGCTCTGCTCTGCAGCGACTTAACTGTGCTTCCCTGCACCTCCCAGCAGCTCGCTCGCACTCCACCATCATTTATATAAACCAGAGAAACACTCGAAGCAACGGTTCCCCAGAGGTCGAAGGTAATGTCTTAAGGAACCTCACCGAGGGAGGAGAATTAAAAACAAGTTCCTCGTGTGAGATATTTTCACACTGAACTTATATGAATCTATGATGAAGTCTTTACAAATGTCTCACTAACACTCTGACGACTTCTGTGCAAAGAACATTCATTCCACCACCATAAGTATATATGTTTTCTCAAAGTATTGGTGGGTTTTAACCGTTTGAAAACTCTTACCGATGCAGGTGTGGACGAGCGGTGGCGAGCTGGCGTCGGCGAGCGTCTGCAGCAGCAGGAGACAGACTCGCTCCCTGACGCTGACGGGCAGAGACTGGACGGCCGAGCCTCCTGCGGACCGGAACAACTTCAGCCAGACGTGGAACACAGAAGCCTTGAGTCCCTCGTCCGGGTAGAGCAGGGCTGCACACAGGTGCTCCAGCAGCGGCACTGGAGGGAGGTCATGAGAACAGTGGATAAAAAAAGACATCAACAAGATCATCAAATGAATTATTGAATGACATGAGAAAAATATCTCATTTTCAGAAGAACATTTCAATCCTTCAGCTTCAAAATGTGTTGTGGTTTTGATCATGAAAACCTCATATGGTGACTTATAAATAGAAAGTATCTTGAGTGAGATGCTGATGAAAGGAAAACTATGGAAGTATTTCAGCACCATAAGAATAACGATCTGTTGAACTTAAAATAACAAATTTCTTATAGAATTTTTATTTTTATGTCTATACAGGTTGAATTTGTATCTAATGAATAATTGAATGCAATATTTTTTATATTCAAAAGGTATAATTGTTTTTCTGTTGTTTTTTTTAATGATTGAATAACTATAAATCAATAGTGATAATCAGGTGATTGATCAAAAAGTTTGTGACTCTTTTGGTATCGTCTGGTGTCACTAATATAACAACATTTATAACATTTAACTATTATCTCATTTAAAAGGCTAAACATGTTTTTCTAACTAGGAGATGTTTGAATTATCAGTTTATCAAACGCTATGTGTACAAAATGCATTCATTTTGAAAAAAGAAAATTAAATGACTCAATAGTATTGTAAGAAACACGAATTAAAACTTTTAATATTGATATATTTAAATAAAAGTATTCAATAAAAACAACCTTTGAATATAGAAATGATTGAATTCAATTAATAATATCAATTATTACAGTTAAAAAAAAAGAAAAGAAACGTCATAGAAAAATGTTTCAACGTCTGAAATGTTAAATTCCACAAATCAATATCATGTTGACACTGATTTACTTGCGCGTCGGTTCTAAACATCAAATGTCAGTCACATGTTTTGAGGTTAAATGATTCATAAAACCAGTACTTGAGTGAGAAACTAACAGTTTACATCACAATATATTCAATTGTAATTCAACAAACAAAGACCAGGCTGTGAATCTACCGCTCAGACCCTCTGAGACCACCTCAGATGTCGGGAACACAACGATGTTCTCCATCAATGTTGCAGGAAGTCACGCTCCGTGCTGATCTAACTAATCTAACTAATCTAACTAATCAAACTAATCTAACTAATCTAACTAATCTAACTAATCTAACTAATCTAACTAATCAAACTAATCTAACTAATCAAACTAATCAAACTAATCAAACTAATCAAACTAATCAAACTAATCTAACTAATCTAACTAATCAAACTAATCAAACTGATCAAACTGATCAAACTAATCTAACTGATCAAACTAATCTAACTAATCTAACTAATCTAACTAATCGAACTAATCAAACTGATCAAACTGATCAAACTGATCAAACTGATCAAACGAATCAAACTAATCAAACTAATCAAACTAATCAAACTAATCAAACTAATCAAACTAATCAAACTAATCAAACTGATCAAACTAATCAAACTAATCAAACTAATCTAACTAATCTAACTAATCAAACTAATCAAACTGATCAAACTGATCAAACTAATCAAACTGATCAAACGAATCAAACTAATCAAACTAATCAAACTAATCAAACTGATCAAACTGATCAAACTGATCAAACTAATCAAACTACTCGATCAAACTGATCAAACTGATCAAACTAATCAAACTAATCAAACTAATCTAACTAATCTAACTAATCAAACTGATCAAACTGATCAAACTGATCAAACTGATCAAACTAATCAAACTAATCAAACGAATCAAACGAATCAAACTAATCAAACTAATCAAACTGATCAAACTAATCTAACTGATCAAACTAATCAAACTAATCTAACTAATCTAACTAATCAAACTAATCTAACAGCTGAAAGGACTCGTGCTCGTCTGGAATGATAAGATAATCGTTGCAATTGAGTTTTGAGGAAACTATTAGAACTGGGTTCCTTCATCTCCGGGGTAAACTGAAGGACGAACAAAAGCCGCGTGATCAGAGAGAACATCGCTCAGGAAGCTCGACGAGGACTGAGGACAGGTGGACGCACACGAAGAGAGAGAGTGACGGCGGGCGAGAGAGCGAGATAAGACGAGACAAGTAGCCCCGGGACGTGAACGCCAGACGCAGAAGAGGAAGGACGACTCGTGCACAGATTGAAAGTCAATCCACAGAGAAGAGGAGCGACAGACGGTGAGACAGATGGTGTGAGAGATGAATAACAAACAAGTGCCAGCCACACATTATTTCCATACGTCCACGTTTGATGCAACTTCTTCCTCCATATATTTCAATGGCATCACAGGTTTACTTGAGCGTGAATGTGTTTGTGCAACAAGGCTGCAGGCGAAACATATCTCCAGCAGGTAAAGTGATGAATTGAAAACACACAAATGGAGATCAGATCTTTAAGACGTTGAAAAGAAACCAGCAGAAATCACGCCAGAAAGTCCAGCGACGAGGGTGTGAAGAACGGCCTCGCCGAGTCTACAAGACCATCTGTCCTTCTCGTCATCGTCCACACGTTTACAAGAAGAACAGAGCTGTGAAAGTAGAGACGAGTGAAGGACATGGTTGAAAAAAACAGGCTTGAGTGCAGCAGGAGAAGATGTTGCCGGAGCTGGTGGGAGCCACCGAGGAGAAGCCCATCAGAACTCGGCAGCAGAAGCTCCCACACACGTCGGATTATTCTAGAATATGTAGCGGTCCAGCTCGCAATCATAGGGCAGGGGGGGTGAGACGAGAACCGAGGAAATAAGAAAGAAAAAGGCAGGAAATGAGAAAGCAATTCAAGGTGTGCGGAGCAGGTTTTCACACAAGCGAGCTGCAGGGTTTAAAAAACAACAGTTTTTCTTCTAAAAGCATATCTAATGTCTATTTCTCTGTTCCCTCCACGGCTGTGATGCTTCGCAATCCCTTTTTCTCTCGTGTTTGAAGCCTATTGTTTATACATATTACAGTAGAGATGATGAAAGCAACATAGATGTTAGTTATATGACCTCAAATAAGAAGAATCCATATAAATAAAGAGACTATAAACAAGACACATGCAGTTACTGATGTGAACAGATGGAAAGATCATGCTTGTGATTATTTTGTAAACATTTAACTTCAAATGGAATTTGATTTTTTTTTCTTCCACACGATTGTTTTTGTAAATTGTTTACAGGATTAATCTTAACGAGGAAACATCTCCTGCTGTTTTCCATCTAATAACTTTTCTTTCTTTGATCTTATTCATGAATCTTCCAAAATAAAGAACACTTGGGGAAATCAGTGTGTGTTTGAATGGTTGTGTGTCTTTGTGTGCCCTGTGACTGACTGGCTTCCTGTTCAGGGTGTCCCCCGCCTCTCATCCGAAGAATTTGGGTAACACTCCAGGAAATAAGTGATAAAATGAATGAACGGATAAACAAACCTGATCTGAACTCTTCAGTTAATATCTAAACCTGTGTTTCAATACAATTATTAGTAATACATGTGATTGTTCAGCACCTTAATTGCGTTACACTATCGCCAATCCACCCAATTAAACACTGATGGGAGTAGGCTGCAACGCAAGATGTGTTAGACGTGATCCCGGTTATGACTTTTATACGTTTGGCTTTCATTTCCAACTTTTATTTTATAAACCAATGCTGCGTTTAATGTATTCAACGATTCAATTTTATTGTGTGTTTTTTTCTGCCTGTGCTCCAGTGACGAGAGCCCGAAGGAGAAAACGGGGTGAAAAGAAAAAGCGAGCCGAGGGGAGACAGAAACATGGGGTCAAGTATTAAAAGAAGAGCCGGAGAAGAGGGAGCGACAAGAATGCTCTGTTGCTTTGGGCTCCAGTTGTTATTGCAGCCACTGGTGTTGTTGGTGCAAACAGTGCTGCAGAAAAGTGACGAGTGACGAGACGCAGGCAGGTACACACAGTCAATACTGGTCGCCTGCATCTTACCTCAGCATCGCACCGACAGAAAACTCGTTTTTTTCGCTATAGTCACGACCCAGCTTTTTCCTGAAAAGACTCCAACCCTAACTAAAAGTAAAAAAAAAAAGATAGATGCTCAGACCTTCTTTTAAGTGATGCTGCAGAAAACCAAAAGGATCTCATGGTGTTTGGAAAAGATGTTCACATGTTTCAAAAACAAAGAAACACATGCCTTGTACTTGTACACATTTAGTCTAGGGCTGCAGGATAGATCGGAAAAAATATCGATATCGCGATATTGGCAAGTGCGATATGCAAATGGAAATCATGTGATAATTTATATTTTTTAATTGTATAAATCAACATTTCTTGCGCACCTCAACCAATCAGTGTCACGTTCTGTAAAGTTGTCAAATTGTACTTCTATGTCTTGTTGTTTACGTCTCCGTCCGTCTGTGAACTGTGAGGTGCTAGCTTGCTAGGCTAGGTTGCTATGGCGACGTGTCTTGCGGGCGCGGCTCAGTATATCCACAGAAGTAATACTAACTTCTGATCTAGTCAAACACTAGTGATCCAGTCACTCGTCTCTTTCAACCTCCTTTGTTAAAGCGACATATTGTAAGAACTTTTCATCTCGTCTCAGTGGTTTTCATAAGATCGTGAACTTCCAAACAAACATGTCCGTCTTCACCGTATGCTAACGAGCTAAGTTGTTAGCGTCATTTATAAAGTGTTATAAACAAGTGTAAACCTGTCCGTCTTCACCGTATGCTAACGAGCTAAGTTGTTAGCGTCATTTATAAAGTGTTATAAACAAGTGTAAACCTGTCGTCAGGGGGAAAAAAAGAAAGGGAAAAAAGGGAAGGGAAAACAAGCGTGCAAACCACGCATAAAGAGGAAAGGTGTTGGCAGCATTTAATAAAGTGTTATAAACAAGTGTAAACCTGTCCGTCTTCACCGTATGCTAACAAGCTAAGTTGTTAGCGTCATTTATAAAGTGTTATAAACAAGTGTAAACCTGTCCGTCTTCACCGTATGCTAACGAGCTAAGTTGTTAGCATCATTTATAAAGTGTTATGTGTGCGTGTACAAGGAAGTGGATTTAATATTGATTTGGTGATGTCGCGACACGCCGGCGGCTCCTCTCTGATGTCGCTCAGTTTCGCGGGAAACCGATGCAAGTTCCTGAACGTTATAAGTGATCTTTTTCTACGATCATGTCAGTACTGAGAATAAAAGAAAGGGAAATATATCATTTTCCTTCTCTAAACCCCCGGACCTCCACTACAGTACTCGCTCCTGAGCTCGGCTGCACGCGGCTACATTATTAGGTGAAGGAACAAATATCGCATTAATATCGATATCGCACTTCAAGACACCAATAGCGAACATCGCACAATATTTATTCATATTGCAGTCAATTAAACACCTGCTCTGTGTCTGAGACTCACCATACTGGGTCACCAGGCTTTGGGCCATGTTGGGAATCGCACCGACCAGGTTTCCCAAGAAATGAAACGTGGGCATGAAGGTCTTCATACCCAGCTGGTCACTGAACTGCAGAAACATGAAAATCAGAAGAAAATGAAAGACATGAACAGCAGTGGGATTAATGATTAACTTCTTTATTTTCCTTCCATCATTGTTGTTTTTCAGAGACGAGCAGACTCACACATAAACCCTTTTTCATTGTGATAAAAAACACGATAAAGTTAAATCACATATCAGACACATTAGGAAATAAGACGATTGCAGAAAGATCTAAATTCTAGCTCAAAAAGGATCTAATCAGGTTGTTTTCATAGCGATTAAATGGAACCTTTCTACGCCGGAGTCTGATTGTAAACACCTCTGAATGTCGCACCTGCTGAATGAGATGTTTCCACAGCTTCAGAAGTAAAACTGGAGTTTACCAAACAATATTGTTGACGGTAACACGAGTGCCGTCGAAACGCTGGAGCATTTGAAAACGAGCTCGAGCATCACGGCCGGTAAATATTTTTATTTCAGTTCCTGTGCTCTCGTCTCACCTGTTTGTTTATCATTTCCAGGACAAAGTGAAACGGCAGCTCGGCCTGCAGCTCCAGATGCAGCAGCACCAACACTGGGACACAAAGAGAAGCCGTTTGGAAGAGACACGAGGAAACATCAAAGCTACACTGAACATTTCAACATCTCTCTGAAGAGTTTTACTGTCGTTTCAACGATTGCGGTGGAAAAGCTCCCAGAATCCCTTTCATTAAATATTGAAGCGCAGAGTTAAGAGTCTACAACAAATCCTAAGTGTGAATAAATGTCCTGCTCAGGAGTCGGATCCGACGATATGGACGACTCGGAGTGGAACGATGATGAAGAGCTCAAAAACACTCATTACCAGGGTTGACTGAGGCGTACAATGCTTTGGAGAACTTCATGTGGTGAACGTAATGCATTACGAACCATCGGAGACTGTGTGAGTAAAGGTTCAAAGATGCTAATGTTTTATCGTAACGCTGCTCAGTACCAAACCGTCCCTGAATTATTAATAAAGAAATAACAATAGTGCGGATCTTTTCATACGTCAAGTCTTTGAACTCTGCAAGCATGAACATGCATGATGTAAAAAAACAACTTTTGTGATGCCTTAATCTTATTTGCAGAAGTTTGTGGTCGGCGTAGGCGTCGGAGAATGGACTGTGAGGGTGATGTGTATAAAAATACAAGTGTGTGTGTGTGTGTGTGTGTGTGTGTGTGTGTGTGTGTGTGTGTGTGTGTGTGTGTGTGTGTGTGTGTGTGTGTGTGTGTGTGTGTGTGTGTGTGTGTTTACAAAAAAACCCAAAAGAGCATTTCTGACCTTGGTCGACCTTCAACAGGACTGCTGGGTCCTCGACGACGTGCAGCATCTCTGGGTGTGAAGAAAACAATAGTATTTTTCTAACTTATATAGTTTGTTCGATACTATTTTGAGGTCATGTGCACAAATAAAGTGACAATACAAGAGATTAACATTATCGACACAATACAATTACCATAGTTTTTATTTTTTAAAGTTCAATAATGTGTCTCTAAAATAAATTCTTATTCCATGTTTTACAATCAATATGCAAATATTCAAACCGTCTGTTCATTTTTGTGTCGCAAATAATCTTCTGGCCTCTGGACGACAGCAGTCGTCTCGTCTTCGCACCTAAAGCATAAATTGAATCATCCCAGCAATGACTGAGGACGAGAGGATACGGCAGCTTTAAAAGCTGATGTGGTGACAAATTTTGGTTTTGACAACAAATGAAAGAAGTTACGACTTTGTCAAGAGTCATGTGGTCTGTAAATACTACAACACCAGAGTCAAGTACTCCACAATACTACACATATATCATTTTTACTACACTATCACAATACCAGAGTCAAGTACTGGAGAATACTACACATATATACTTGTTACTACACTATCACAACACCAGAGTCAAGTACTGGACAATACTACACATATATACTTGTTACTACACTATCAAAACACCAGAGTCAAGTACTAGACAATACTACACATATATACTTGTTACTACACTATCACAACACCATAGTCAAGTACTGGACAATACTACACATATATCCTTGTTACTACACTATCACAACACCATAGTCAAGTACTCCACAATACTCCACATATATACTTGTTACTACACTATCACAACACCAGAGTCAAGTACTAGACAAAACTACACATATATACTTGTTACTACACTATCACAACACCAGAGTCAAGTACTGGACAATACTACACATATATACGTGTTACTACACTATCACAACACCAGAGTCAAGTACTGGACAATACTACACATATATTCTTGTTACTACACTATCAAAACACCAGAGTCAAGTACTGGACAATACTACACATATATACTTGTTACTACACTATCACAACACCAGAGTCAAGTACTGGACAATACTACACATATATTCTTGTTACTACACTATCAAAACACCAGAGTCAAGTACTGGACAATACTACACATATATACTTGTTACTACACTATCAAAACACCAGAGTCAAGTACTGGACAATACTACACATATATTCTTGTTACTACACTATCAAAACACCAGAGTCAAGTACTGGACAATACTACACATATATACTTGTTACTACACTATCACAACACCAGAGTCAAGTACTGAACAATACTACACATATATACTTGTTACTACAGTATCACAACACCAGAGTCAAGTACTGGACAATACTACACATATATACTTGTTACTACACTATCACAACACCAGAGTCAAGTACTGAACAATACTACACATATATACTTGTTACTACACTATCACAACACCAGAGTCAAGTACTCGACAATACTACAGTACGGACAATATTCTATCGCTGCACCTGTATCGTTATACATTTCGTATCGGCAGATTCTTGCTAATACACACCCCTATAACTGAATGAAGAAATTGGCCAAATATTTTCAAGGCTATTATGAAAATACTTTAATTAGGACAAAAATAAATCTGATTTGAGTTATACATTCTTTGTTGTCTTGCAGTTTTTAAAAAGTCGTAGATTCTTAATATGATATTGAACATTAAAGTTGGTTGATATTGATAGTATTTTTGTAGATACACGACAAATAAAAGGATAGAGATCAGGTTTCAGAGCATCAAGCCACACGTTTTACTTGAAATAAGGAAAAGAAAATTTGAGAAACATCTAAACAGAAATGAATATGAATTTAATAAAGCCATGCAAGGGTAAAAACATCTTCCCCTTCAAAAGGTTGTTTTACAAAAGCCAGCTCTCTGCAATATGTTATTCAAATTCCAATAATTGCACTTTCACTCAGACATAATTGTAAATTAAATGCTCTCGGAAACACTGCCAAAAGCTTAACAGGAGACTTAACTAATGAGAGGCGGAGATGATAAAAAAGCCTAATTACATTCAGTCGTTACGCTTCTTAATTCATGTGGCAGATGTGCCAGAGGAAAGAAGAGTCGGACCTTTGACCCCTGCATTTTTTGAAGTTATAATTGTGGTAGAGTCACATCCCTACGATGCGTTTTGAGGAGAGCGTTGAGGTTAAATAAGGAAGTCTGTTACATCTGTTGCTCACCAAGCAGTGACGTGATGAAGCGAACTGTGACTCTGTTGATCCTGACAAAGAAGTTGTCTTAAGAATCCTGGAGAAGACTGAAGCACCCCCGTTATCCCCGACAAGGCAAAAGACTTCCGGACCACCTGCATAGAAAGATAAATAATAATCATAAAAAAAACAAAAATAACCTGCAATTGTAAAATAAATGATTCGACAGTAATGCGTCAATGCATTATTTTTTAATAACAGACAGATAATGATCAAAACTAAGGTTTAGAGTATTTTTACAAGAACTATTATGACTCATAACTAACGTACAGGATGTTGGTCAATATAGTTGTCATAATAACAAGAGACTTCAGATCTGGGCCCAAGAAAAATGTATCCAAAATAGTCTCAACCCCCACATGACATACTCGGCGACACTTTCATGTGTCGAGACTGACTCACGTAAAGGTAGTTGTTCTGGTTTGTACTGTTTATGTTCCATATATTAAACCTTCCGTTAGATTCAACTTGTTTCTGTGATCATTTTCGACAAAAATAACGACTTCTACCAACAGACCTTATAAAAGCAGCGACGCAGTATTACATGTTTAAAATGTATACTAGATAAATATATATTTAGAACAATGTTGATTTGTAAATTAGTTTAGTAGCAATACCATACTCTTATATTTGACCTTGTATGTGATTTAAACACTACTTGGCGATGTGTTTGACTTTATAATAGTAATAATGTAACATTTGCTGAGCAGTGACTCACGGACACGTCTGGACTCTCCATCATCTCAATGACGCAGGCGGCACAGGTGAGCAGACCACCTCCCTCTGCAGGACCGAGACGTCCAACCCACTTAGAGTCATGTCTGAAGTGGAGCTTCTCGTGAATAATGTCATCTGTCGCCATCTCTTAGTTCTGAAAAAAACAAAAACGAACCGAGTTATAATAAAAGAAAGTCTCAACACACCGTTAGCTGGAAGCTAACGTTAGCTGGAAGCTAACTATTGTCAGGTTGTCTTTCAGAAATTAAAAACGTTTTCTTCATCTTCATTCTCTCTTCGAAATATAAATATATACATTTAAAAGACTATTTACCGATCTACAGAAGGAAGAATTCCCCATTTATGTTCGAATTTAAAGCAGTAGCGCGTTTTCCAGTCAGTCCGCCATTTTGAATCCAAAACTTTATTGATACAGAAATAGTTGAACAAACAATATTCAGTCAATGTTTTTAATTTTGAGTGTATAGAATTTTTCAAATTAATTAGGCATAAATAGTTTTTTAACCTAAACTCTGGGTATTTAAAATGTATTGAAATGTAAGTTATAGCTGTGATTATGTTTAATTAAAAACAAAAACACAAAGTAACGCAAGTTAAACTGAAACAACAATAATACAGACATTTATTTAATGTATCCTATGTTCCTTTTGTTCTTTTTATTAAAAAAAAAAGTTCATACTAATCAGCATAAACAATACCAAAATCTGGTTAACACTTAAAAAAACAAAAAAATGAAATAGTAAGGACTTAAAATTATCTTAATTTACACAATGAAAGTGAGAATAAAAACAAGTATAGGAGAGACTATCAGGTACAAGCAAGGTGTCAGTTTATCATTTTCAAGTTAGGAGTGTGTTTGTGTGTGACTCAATAAAAACTATGATAATTAAAACAAAAAATCATCTCACACAGTTGTTGTTATTTCCTTTTAAGTCATACCTTGTTTAAAAAAAATAGAACACAATATAATGCCTCACATCTCTGAAGGTAATTTAAAACGTTCCTCACAAATATAGCAAATGTGTTTGTACTTTCTGAAACAACATCATCATCATCATCAATTAAAGAAGTTAAAAAATCATCTTCAATTGTATCATGAAGACACTTTGAATTATTTCCAGCGATATTCTCACAACTCAAAAGCTCGCATCGATCATTATCAGGTGAATAAAGCGCAGGTTCATTTTCGTCTGCTATTATGTTCTTTCTCTCCACCTTCACCAGTGACGTCACTGACGTGTGTTTCCGCTGTAAGATGACGTCATGTCGCGGTTTAATGACAGTGGATTTGTTGACCACAGCTCGTGAGAATAACATGGTTTATAAAAACAGATATATTGTAAACGATAAAAAAATTTTACTTGAAAATGTTTTAAAACAGCTTTGCAATGATTATTGATTCCACAAATATATAACTTTGACTTACAATAAATCGAACAAAACTTTATCGAACTGGAGCCGGAAGTGGGCGGAACATGAATAACGAGTGCGTGACTGACGCTTCCTGCTGCGGTGCGTTCAGGTGCTTCATCTGCACTTCATCTCCAAAGTGTCAGGAGAGAAGTCAAGATGGATTATTATCTCAACCAAACGGAGCTTTTCTTCTTAACCAAACACAAACCCCAACTTGAAGAGTGATTAAAGTGCTGAGCGTGACAAGGTAAGAAGGGAAATGAAAACTTGTGCAAAAGTTGTATAACTGAGTTGTTTCATTGCAGCCATTAAACAAATGTGTATAAATACTTGTAGTTCTAATGTTAAATAATTTACAAGTTTGTTACACTCCATCATATTTTTCTAAACATGTTATTTTAGTTCATAGAGTTGTGTGAAATCTGTATTGACGACACTTAGACACAACACATTACGATCAGATTAGTTTAATCTGTCAAACAGTTTTTATTTAGAATAAAGTTTATGATACAGTTTTACATGGTTGTTAATTGAATTTAGTTTAGAGAATGTATTGGACATTAAGTGAGTGAACAAACTTGAGCTAAGTCTCTAAATTAAGTGTAAACATCAGCAACAAACTCGAGTTAAACCGAAAACAAAGTATTTAACAGATGAAAAATAGTGTTTTTTACATGTATAGTAGTTCTAAAATGCTACGACTAATACTGCTAATAATGTATAATAGGTACTCAATCTTTTACATAAAATAAGTCCCATAAAAATAAATTGAATAAGTAATTCACTTAGAGAAAACTAAAGTTACCACAATATTACAGCTTCAATTAAATAAATAACATTAGTGCTTTACCTGCACTATTGAGTTTTCTTTTGTTTGTATTGTGAACTATTCTTATATTTTGTAGCAATATAAGTTTGACTGACACTAATGGAAACACTGTTGCTAAAACATTTTTTTCTAAACGTTTTTCTGCGGCATTATCAGCTGCAGACGCTTGATTTAATCATAATGCACGAATCAAACAGTACATTTGGACAAAAGTGCCTGCGGTCGTGGTTCGTTTCCATTTAAGGTCAGAGTTAAACACTTGAGAACAAGTGAATAGAAACAGACCACAATCTGAAACACAGCATCTGTGCAGCGAAACCACAGTGAATCATTGGAGTGTGCGACTTGTGTAACTGCTAAACACACAGGATTTGTGCTCCACTAAGCTCTCATATCGTGGTTTACAAGGACTCTCTCGTCCCCTCAGGCTCCTCTGGCTTCTTTCGTTTTTGTGATGCCTCAAAAGAAAGCAAACCCTGAAGCAAATCTCCTCGCTCAGCTGCCGCGTCAGCACTTTCCAGCACTGAAAACAAACAGAGATGAGCAGCACCAATAACAATGGTAGGTATTACCCTCATCACGCCTCATCCTCCTGGCGGCTCCTGCTGGTGATGGACTTCTTGTCAGCGAGACTTGAGAGGTTGAAAGACATGGAGCTGATGATCGTAGCGTCAGATCAGTTCAACTTTGGACCAACAGGAGAGTTTTCTAAACAAAACTGTGACTGAAACTATTTAGTTTTGTCAAACATTTTGTCATCACAAGTTTTTATATTTTATCAAGATGTAAAGATGTTCATTTCTGAGTGAAAAACATGATGTCTGTGCGGATAAAAACACGTCTTCTAGTCTTTCAAGACTGTTTTCTAGTTTTTCATTCCCCTTTTCTAGTCTTTCAAGACTGTTTTCTAGTTTTTCATTCCCCTTTTCTAGTCCTCCAAGACTGTTTTATAGTCATTCATTCCCCTTTTCTAGTCTTTCAAGACTGTTTTCTGGCCTTTCAAGACTGTTTTCTAGTCTTCCATTCCCCTTTTCTAGTCTTTCAAGACGGTTTTACGGTCTTTCTTTACCCTTTCCTAGTCTTTAAAGACTGTTTTCTAGTCTTTCATTCCCCTTTTCTAGTCTTTCAAGACTGTTTTATAGTCTTTCATTCCCCTTTTCAAGTCTTTGAAGACTGTTTTATAGTCTTTTATTCCCCTTTTCAAGACTTTCAAGACTGTTTTATAGTCTTTCTTTCCCCTTTTCTAGACTTCAAGACTGTTTATTAGTCTTTCATTCCCCTTTTCTAGTATTTCAAGACTGTTTTATAGTCTTTATAGACTGTTTCTAGTCTCCCATTACTGTTTTCTAGTCTTTAAAGACTGTTTCTAGTCTCCCATTACTGTTTTCTAGTCTTTAAAGACTGTTTCTAGTCTCCCATTACTGTTTTCTAGTCTTTCAAGGCTGTTTTCTAGTCTTTTATTAGACATTTCTAGTCTTTCAGCGACTTTGCTTAAATAGTTTTTGAACCTTGTTTCTAGTCCTTCATGACAGTTCTAGACCTTTACAACTTAGTGTTTTAGTCTTTGAGTGACCCTGGCTCTGGTATCTAATCTCCCTTTTCTAGTCTTTTCCAGTGTTTTTAGACCTACAACTCTGTTTCTAGTCTTGAAAACACATTTTTTTACTCTTTGATGATCCTTTTTATAGTTGTTCAAGACTGTATCCTCATGCGACTTTGTTTCCTCTTCTGCCTGGAATTATGTAGCCATTAGCGAGAGGTTGTGACATCCTGTAATGAGTAAACAATGGAAAAATCCTTTTACATCAACAGATGCTAATGGTCATGTTACTGTCGTCACGGTGATTTAAATGATACACGAATCATGAGCTTTAATCACACAGTTCCTCAAAGAAATACAACTTTCCTCTGGTTCAGTCGATCGACTGTCAGTCTTGCTAACGTTCAGATGAGAAATTAAACACTGCAGACAAAAAGGCTTGAAGATAAAAGATGATAAATGGTTTTCTCTTCCACCGTTAATGCAACTTCTATTCTTTTATCCACCCACACACACACACACACACACACACACACACACACACACACACACACACACACTCCTCACAGAAAATTGCATTTACTGAGGATTCTTCTGTGCAGGTCTGACACTATATTGTGTTTTTATGCTTCTCTTCTCCTTCCACTGCAGGTTTCTAATGACTTTCTCCTCTTCCTCTTCGTCTTCCTCTTCCTCTTCGTCCTCCTCCACCTCCTTCCCTCCTTCCCTTCCTCTTCCTCATCCTCCTCATCCTCCTCCCTTCATCCTCTCCACCTCCTTCCCCCTCCTCCTACTCCTCTTCCTCCTCCACCTCCTTCCTCTCATCCGCTCATCCTCCTCCTCCTCCACCTTCTCCTCCTCCACCTCCTTCCCCCTCCTCCCCCCTCCTCCTCTTCCTCCTCCTCCTCGACCTCCTTCCCCTCTTCCTCTCATCCTCCTCATCCTCCTCCCTTCATCCTCTCCACCTCCTTCCCCCTCCTCCTACTCCTCTTCCTCCTCCACCTCCTTCCTCTCATCCGCTCATCCTCCTCCTCCTCCTCCTCCACCTTCTCCTCCTCCACCTCCTTCCCCCTCCCCCCCCTCCTCTTCCTCCTCCCTCCCCTTCCCCTCTTCCTCTCATCCTCCTTCTCCTCCTCCTCCTCATCCCCTCCTCTCCTCCTCCTCTTCCACCTCCTCCCCCCTCCTCCCCCTCCTCCTCTTCCTCCTCCTCCTCGACCTCCTTCCCCTCTTCCTCTCATCCTCCTTCTCCTCCTCCTCCTCATCCCCTCCTCCTCATCCCCTCATACTCTCCTCCTCCACCTCCACCTCCTTCCTCTTTTTTACCTCCTCCTCCACCTTCTCCTCCTCCTCCTCTCTGCTCTTATTGCTCGACAATCTTCTCTCTCTTTGCTCTTGATGGATCTACTGACTCCTTTAAGAAACATCTTAAGACGTTTTTATTTGTTCAGGCTTTTCCTTGATTTTCTGGAACTCCTGTTGTGTTATCAGTTTTATCTTGATCTTTAAAGTTTATACTTTATTGAATATTGTTTTGATTGTTTAAGCGCTTTGTGACCCTGGTCTGGAAAAGCTCTATATAAATAAAAAATACTTACTTAATTATCAGTTAATCAAGTGACTATTTGAAATGTGTGTTAAATCTAGATGATTGATTACAGTAAAGTTGTCATTTCCTTACACTTACAAACACTCCAAACAAACATCTCCTCCATGATTGTTGTGATTGAAGGTAACCCTGAAGGTCTCCCTCCTCCTCCGCGGGCGACCTGTTCCGTCATGAACGTCTCGGTGAGGAACCCGCCTCAGCGCCGGCGCTCCATGGGTCCGGTGTCGCCCAAACGCATCTACAGAAACCTGTCGGTGCGCCTGAAGCGAGGGGAGTCGGGGGCGGCGGAGGAGGCGGACGCACCCCGACACGTGGGCAAAGCAGAAGCCGTAAGATTTCCCGTCTCTCTACTGTCGGGGGGCGAGTGTTTACCTGCACCCCCCCCCACCCCGGCCCGGTTCTTTACGGCCCAGATAATGAGATCTTCCTCACATTACATGCTGACTCGGTGTCGCTCTGAATTCATTACCGTGCCGTGATTTAGCGGCTGATGGACGAGGCGGGTCGCCATGACTCTGTTTAACGACCTCTGCCCGACCCGACAGTACAAGACCCTGTGGGAGGCGGTGGAGAACGAGGACACCCTGGCCGTGCAGACCCTGCTGTCCCGGGACAAGAGGGACGGGGGAGGAGGGGGGAGCATGTGGGAGAGAGGGGAGCGCAAGGAGAAGGACCGGGAGAGGGAGAAGGGGGTCAACCGGGTCAGCGAGCAGGGCCTGGTCCCCCTGGACGTCGCCGCCCTCACCCACAACTCCCCCCTGATGCACGTGCTGACCCGGTCCGGAGCCCAGCACAACCCCGTCTGTAAGTACTGCAGGAACATGTGATCCAAACACTTGTGTCATCAGAATATTCTACATTTAATGATTAAATGTTGTTTGTTAAGTGATTTAATTCAATAATATCTATGTCGAAGTTCAATTTTTGGCGGGAATAATTGAATTAAAAAAAGTTTAATATTATATTTGTACATAGAGTTTGATTTTTTAATTCCAATAATTCAAAAATAAATGTTCTAAATTACTTTTTTTTTTAATTTGTAGTATTTCAAATTCAATATATATATATGTTGGTATAATAGAGTCACCAGACATTTCTAACTTTAGTACTAAACTTTCAGCCAATCGTGCCACACAGACGGTCATGTGATGACATAGAAACCCCACGATCCAGTAGCTCTGTGCTCTGTTGGTTTAGTCTGGTGACTCTATTATACCAATATTTATATATTGAATTTTATATACAACAAATAATAAAAGAAAGAAAATTAATTTAGAAGATTTCTTTTTTTTTAATCATTGGAAAATATTGATTTAAAAAAAATCATTATGAATAAATAAAAATAATAATTTGGGAAATATTAAATTATTAAATAAAACTAAACAAATGACACCTTTTAATATGGAGATGATTGAAACCTATTTTTTTTAATTATTAATAACATTGTCAACATTAGAAACGTGGAAGGTTTTTTAAAAACACCATAAAACATCCTGCTGTGTCAGCGACGCGGGTTTGAAGACTTGACAGGATCCTAAATAAAGGATCGATAAGACAAGAGAGAAGAACAGAACCAGCGAGAGAACGTCACACAGTTCTGGTTTTAAGTTGAGATAAATGGAATCCAGCAGCAGCAGTTACATCCAAACGAAGCCTCGCATCAAGAGAACGCTGCTGAAAGATTCTCACATGGACCCGTTAACAAGTGAGTCCAGTGATCTGATCTGAGTGAGTCGGGTTCCTTTGCTCTCCATGGATGGATCTCAGGATGAACGACGACTCAAACACGATGTTTCAAAACTGCTGAAAGTCAAAAGTCCGTTGATCCTCGTCTTCTCCAGTGTGTCGGCCCAGCGAGTGGGCGGTGAAGCTGGACGCTCTGGTGGCTCTGGCGGAGAAGAGGGTGGAGGAGAGGAAGAAGGAGCTGGTGAAGAAGACCGGCGCCGGACTTCAGACTCAGGCCGACGTCCATCGACAGATCCGCCTGTGGAGCCTCCGGCTGCAGCTCTACTGCAGGATGAAGGACAACTTCCTCAACACAGGTGAGCCTCCACTTCCTCAACACAGGTGAGCCTCCACTTCCTCAACACAGGTGAGCCTCCACTTCCTCAACACAGGTGAGCCTCCACTTCCTCAACACAGGTGAGCCTCCACTTCCTCAACACAGGTGAGCCTCCACTTCCTCAACACAGGTGAGCCTCCACTTCCTCAACACAGGTGAGCCTCCACTTCCTCAACGCAGGTGAGCCTCCACTTCCTCAACACAGGTGAGCCTCCACTTCCTGTTGGACCAGATCAACTGAATATTTTCCTTTTGTAGGAAGGAATAAAGTGACAAAAGTGTAAACAGCACTGATATCATCCCAGTATATTGTAGGTCTTTGGTTGTTGTTTGTTTTTGTCCAGAGATAACACGAGGGAGATATAAAATATAAATAATAAATAATATAAAAACTACATTTTTAAAAGTCCCTATTGTTCACTAAATCCCATGTTACAATAAGACACTTTTTCTTTTTAGTTGCACTTTGTCATCTCTTGACATTTGTTCCTTATATTTGCACTTTGTCATCCATGGAACTTTGTTCTCTTTATTTGCACTTTGTCATCCCTTGCGTTTGTTCTTTTTTTGCACTTTGTCATCCCTGACACGTTGTTGTTTTTATTTGCACTTTGTCATCTCTTGGACTTTGTTCATTCTATTTGCACTTTGTCATCCCTGACACGTTGTTCTTTTTATTTGCACTTTGTCATCTCTTGGACTTTGTTCATTCTATTTGCAATTTGTCATCCCTGGAACTTTGTTCTTTTTATTTGCACTTTGTCATCCCTGACACGTTTTTCTTTTTATTTGCACTTTGTCATCTCTTGAACTTTGTTCCTTATATTTGCGTTTTGTCATCCCTGGGACTTTGTTCTTTTTATATACACTTTGTCGTCCCTGGAACTTTGTTCTTTTTATTTGCTCTTTGTCATCCTTGGACTTTGTTCTTTCTATTTGCACTTTGTCATCCCTGGAACTAAGTTCTATCTATTTGCGCTTTGACATCCCTGACATGTTGTTCTTTTTATTTGCACTTTGTCATCTCTGGACCTTTGTTCATTCTATTTGCAATTTGTCATCCCTGGAACTTTGTTCTTTCTATTTGCACTTTGTCATCCCTGGAACTAGGTTCTATCTATTTGCGCTTTGACATCCCTGACATGTTGTTCTTTTTATTTGCACTTTCTCATCTCTGGAACGTTGTTCTTTTTATTTTGCACTTTGTCATCTCTTGAACTTTGTTCATTCTGTTTTGCACTTTGTCACCCCTGGAACTATGTTCTATCTAACAGGATTTGTTTGAAAAACTGTGTTTAGTTCAAGGTCAGTAATGGTAAATATATACTTTATAACCATTATAAATGCAGTTGAGAAGCTGGAATCTAACCAGCAACCTTCCTGCTGTGAATCTTTCAAAAACGTACATATTAAAGTTTCATATTGCGTTGCAATCTTTGGACATTTAAATTCTTGGAAATGTGTTTTCAACGGTGACCTGGTTTCATAGATTTCCCCGTCGGCTCTTTTAATTCCACCGACTTGAAAGTCTCTTCCTCGACCCCTTCATGGATTATTCATCAGACTCTCAAGTTACTGCACTTGTGTGAGTGACAGGCTGTCGTTTGAATGATGCGACGCTAACATCGTCTCCACGTGAAGGTTTCTTCACCTTCAACTTCTTTTCCAAACTCGGTGTCATGACAAGGAAAAGCTTAACCCTTGTGATCTCAGGGTCAAGGTGACCCGGAGGCCCTTAAACAAATGTGTTTGAGGTATCCCTTGTGTTGCATCGGGGTCATGGTGATTAAAGAGAGAGAGTCAAGTACTGGACAATACTACACATATACCCTTGTTACTATACTATCACAACACCAGAGTCAAGTACTGGACAATACTACACACATATACTTGTTACTACACTATCACAACACCAGAATCAAGTACTAGACAATACTAGACATTTATACTTGTTACTACACTATCACAACACCAGAGTCAAGTACTGGACAATACTACACATATATACTTGTTACTACACTATCACAACACCAGAGTCAAGTACTGGACAATACTACACATATATACTTGTTACTACACTATCACAACACCAGAGTCAAGTACTGGACAATACTACACATATATACTTGTTACTACACTATCACAACACCAGAGTCAAGTACTGGGCAATACTACACATATATACTTGTTACTACACTATCACAACACCAGAGTCAAGTACTGGACAATACTACACATATATACTTGTTACTACACTATCACAACACCAGAGTCAAGTACTGGACAATACTACACATATATACTTGTTACTACACTATCACAACACCAGAGTCAAGTACTGGGCAATACTACACATATATACTTGTTACTACACTATCACAACACCAGAGTCAAGTACTGGGCAATACTACACATATATACTTGTTACTACACTATCACAACACCAGAGTCAAGTACTGGACAATACTACACATATATACTTGTTACTACACTATCACAACACCAGAGTCAAGTACTGGACAATACTACACATATATACTTGTTACTACACTATCACAACACCAGAGTCAAGTACTGGGCAATACTACACATATATACTTGTTACTACACTATCACAACACCAGAGTCAAGTACTGGACAATACTACACATATATACTTGTTACTACACTATCACAACACCAGAGTCAAGTACTGGACAATACTACACATATATACTTGTTACTACACTATCACAACACCAGAGTCAAGTACTGGACAATACTACACATATATACTTGTTACTACACTATGTACTTGTCAGGACAGATTATTGACTCCTAGTGATGAGATTAGCTTCACGTCTGTGTTATTCTTCAAAATGTCCTCCAGTGAGAGTCAGGATATGTTTAAATGCTGCTTTCATGATGGGATTCCTGCTGAGGCTAATATTGCTCTAATGATAATGTGTCGCTGTCATCATTCAGAGCCGGAGATGATGAAGATTTAAGCACTGCAGTGATGGTTTCAAGTGGCTTTAAAAATGTATGAACACAGATTGAGAATTAAGATTGAAAGCAGCTTTGCTCACATCATGGCGCGTTACTGCGTTTAACTGCGACAGATCATGATGTTTCATGTGTACAACGAGGACATTCACGTCTCAGGATACACACATAATCAACAGCATCATTTACTGTAAACATACATCAGCTCTAGAGAGTCGACGGTTCGACTCCATTGAGCCGAAGATTGAATTCCTTCCATGTAGAAGTATCGTCACACATGTATCGTCACAAATGTTTTTTCATACTTGTATCGTGATACATGTATCGTGATACGTATCGTCACACATGTATCGTCACACATGTTTTTTCATACTTGTATCGTGATACGTATCGTCACAAATATTTTTCATACTTGTATCGTGATACATGTATCGTGATACGTATCGTCACACATGTATCGTCACACATGTATCGTCACACATGTTTTTTTATACTGTCCATGTATCTGTTGTTGTCACACATGTTTTTTCATACTTGTATCGTGATACATGTATACGTGATCACGTACTCGTCAATGTTCACATGTAGCTCACACATGTAAAACATCAGTCATACTATACTTGTGTATTTACTGTTGCAACACAACAAAGCACATCGTTCAATGTTCACTGTGTGTGTTTTTTATACTTGTATCGGACACATGTACGTCTTCAATGTTCACGAGGTCGTCACACATGTAACGTCACACATGTATCGTCATACTATACTTGTGTATTTACTGTTGCAACACATCAAAGTACGTCTTCAATGTTCACTGTGGTTGTGTATTTACTGTTGCAACACATCAAAGTACGTCTTCAATGTTCACTGAGGTTGTGTATTTACTGTTGCAACACATCAAAGTACATCTTCAATGTTCACTGTGGTTGTGTATTTACTGTTGCAACACATCAAAGTACGTCTTCAATGTTCACTGGGTTGTGTATTTACTGTTGCAACACATAAAAGAACATCTTCAATGTTCATTGTGGTTGTGTATTTACTGTTGCAAAACATCAAAGTACATCTTCAATGTTCACTGTGGTTGTGTATTTACTGTTGCAACACATCAAAGTACGTCTTCAATGTTCATTGTGGTTGTGTATTTACTGTTGCAACACATCAAAGTACATCTTCAATGTTCACTGAGGTTGTGTATTTACTGTTGCAACACATCAAAGTACGTCTTCAATGTTCACTGTGGTTGTGTATTTACTGTTGCAAAACATCAAAGTACGTCTTCAATGTTCATTGTGGTTGTGTATTTACTGTTGCAACACATCAAAGTACGTCTTCAATGTTCACTGTGGTTGTGTATTTACTGTTGCAACACATCAAAGTACATCTTCAATGTTCACTGAGGTTGTGTATTTACTGTTGCAAAACATCAAAGTACGTCTTCAATGTTCACTGAGGTTGTGTATTTGTGTGTTTGTCACAGAGCTGCCGGGTCCTCCCAGTCACGTGTCGGTGCTGGTGACCAGCACGTCGTCGCTCTTCGTGGTCATCAAGGAGCCCGAGGGCGACAACATGGGTCTGATCACCCGCTACAAAGGTCAGTCTGCGTCCGAGCCACTTGACCCTGATCTAAAGCTGGACTCGTCCACAGTGGAGTGGAGCACCACCACCTCCTTCAAGAACGTCCTGGGCTCAGCACACGTCACAGAGACCAAGAACTCTTCCTACAGCATCAAGGGCCTCACGTCGGTAAGACACGTCACCATATGTCCACTGACCAATGAGGAGGCAGCTCAGGACCTTCTGTGCTTCAGGGAACACAGTACTCTGTGAGAGTCAGTGCCTACAACGTGAAGGGATGGGGGCCCCCACAGACCTCCACCCCGCTCAGTCTCGCCCCTTCCAGTGAGTACGATGTTGACCCTTTATTGACCTCAAGCACCTTCTCTGTAGGACCAGACCTGGTGGACCTGATGGACCTGATGGACCTGATGGACCAGATGGACCTGATGGACATGTGTAGAAATAATCTGTAGTAAAACAAAGATCATGTCAATCCTTACACACCTGGGGTTTACTTTAATTCACCTACTAGGTTTGTGTGTCACAAGGACTACACAACTGCATCTGTCTGCAGGTTGGAGACAGTGTGTAGGTGTGAAGTCTCAGTTCAGAAACCACCAGGGTCTGGTCAAGAAGCTGCTGGAGGACGCCAAAGAACCGCACTACAGGGCCTACTGCATAGGTGATTCATCATCTTCATCTTCATCATTATCTTCATCTTCATCTTCATCTTCGTCATTATCTTCATCTTCATCATTATCTTCATCTTCATCATCACCTTTCATCATCACTAAACTTGAGGTGCACAGACTTCACCTCAGGGATCTGATGTTTTCTTACAATGAGATGGCGGAAACTGCTAGATCTGATTACATCAGAAAACTGGGAGCAGAAATTAAGAAAAACCAAAAAGTTGTTTGACACGATTAGTTCTCTCGTGTCTCCTGCAGATGTCTTCTGTGAAGCTGACAGCAATGCATTGTTGAGATTTTTCATTGACAAAATTCAATTGATCAAAGAGAAAATCTCTCCCCCTTTGTTTGGAAACCCTACTCTCTCTGAGCCCTTCTCCTCCTCTTGGTCTTCCTTCAGTGCTGTATCTTTGGGTGATATTTCGGCACAAGTGAACAAGATGAAACCCTCCTCCTGCTTCAGATTTTTACTTTATTGAATATTGTTTTGATTGTTTAGGTGCTTTGTGACCCTGGCCTGGAAAAGCGCTATATAAATACAAATTACTTACTTACTTACTTCATCATCTTCTTCTTCTTCTTCATCATCCTGACTGTTTCCTCTCGTTCTCAGTCAGCTCCAAACCTCAAAGTCCCGGCAAACGTCTGTCCATGTCCCGCGGCATCAAACAACTCTTCCAGTCCGCCACCAAGTTTGTGCGTCTGCTTCAAAGGTAACTCGTCTTCACCGTCTTCACGCCGCACCTGCAGGGTGGTTCTAGATTGACAGGCGCGTGGCTCGAGTCAAGAACAGAGAGTGTGAGCTTGTGACGGGGAAGTGAAGGTTCTCTGATGTGGAGTAAGAAGATAAAACCTCTCTGACACCATCGTTCCTGTAGGTGTGAGGTTATTGCTTCATCAGAAAGATCCACCGGCGAGAGATTTATTATAGTGTCCCATGTTTCATGTACAGTCGCCCCTCGTTTATCACAGGGTAACTCTCTTAAACCTGCATTTAACTAACCTGCAAAGTAGCCATGAGTTATTGCTTGAAGCATCATTCACTCAAAAAGTTTTAAAAATACACACGATACATGGTCAATGATACGATGTATTGTAATGTATAGTGATATATCATGATGCTGTAGTAGCAAGGATGTATTCGTAGTATTGTGGAGTACTTGACTCTGGTGTTGTGATAGTGTAGTAACAAGTATATATGTGTAGTATTGTCCAGTACTTGACTCTGTTGTTGTGATAGTGTAGTAACAAGTATATATGTGTAGTATTGTCCAGTACTTGACTCTGGTGTTGTGATAGTGTAGTAACAAGTATATATGTGTAGTATTGTCCAGTACTTGACTCTGGTGTTGTGATAGTGTAGTAACAAGTATATATGTGTAGTATTGTCCAGTACTTGACTCTGGTGTTGTGATAGTGTAGTAACAAGTATATATGTGTAGTATTGTCCAGTACTTGACTCTGGTGTTGTGATAGTGTAGTAACAAGTATATATGTGTAGTATTGTCCAGTACTTGACTCTGGTGTTGTGATAGTGTAGTAACAAGTATATATGTGTAGTATTGTCCAGTACTTGACTCTAGTGTTGTGATAGTGTAGTAACAAGTATATATGTGTAGTATGGTATTCATTTGTTTTCAAACCAAAATATGTCCGAAATCAGCTTTAAAAGCTGCTGGACTCACTGTATCCTCTCGTCCTCAGTCATCATTCTTCCTCTAGCTGTGGAGGACATAATGAATGCTGCCATCTAGAGGCCGATAGTTTAATTGCAACACAATAAAACAATAATATTCCAGCAAACAAACAGACAGAGTCTGCATCAGTGACTCTCCTCGTGTCCAGACCATCAATCTGAACCAATGTCTCCCTTCAGGGGCGTCTATCTGGCCACCATCTTCTACTACAAGGAGAACCTCCTCCTGACGGCTGAGGACCAGCTGCCTCTGGTGGAGATCCAGTGCTGCACCACCTCCTTCACCCACGACTTCCTGTGGCTGGCCAAGGTGAGACCCGTCGCTGAGGCCACCTGTCATGTTGGCGTGTGAGCAGCGGTCCTGTCTCCACAGCTGTCCTGTGCGTGGCAGCAGGTCCCGTGGCTGCAGCAGGCTCTGGCCACGGCCCACTCGTCCAACTCCTCGCTCCTGCAGAACCGCCACAACATCCTGCGAGCCGTGTCGCAGCTGCAGGTAGAGGGTGGAGCGGCTGATGTTGCCTCATCAGAATCATGAAGTGTTTCATCCTCTCAACTCTAACCCTGTCAGTCGTCCCTGGGAACCACGGACCTGGGCCAGGTCTACTACGAGCCGCTGAAGGACCGCCAGGGAAACATCCTGCTGGTGACGCTCAAGGAGTTCTCGGCTCCTCCCAGGTGAACCAAACCTTCTTGCTCGTCTGTCAAAACACTATATCAGGGGTCATCAGTTACCTTGGTCCATGGGTCAGAGGTCATGTGCGTCGTCATCATAATCATCATCATCTTCGTCATCTTTATATCATCATCTTCGTCATCTTTATATCATCATCTTCGTCATCATCATCATCACCTTCATCTTTATCTTTATCTTTATCTTTATCTTTATCTTTATCTTTATCTTCATCATCATCACTTTATCTTTATATTTATCTTCATCATCATCATCATCACTTTATCTTTATCGTCATGATCTTCGTCATCATCATCATCACTTTATCTTTATATCCATCTTTATCATCATCATCATCACTTTATCTTCATCATCTTCATCATCGTCTTTTTCATCATCATCGTCTAAGATCCATTTGAGACATGTATGTATTTATTGTGTATTATTCAGTGCTTTGATTCTCAGATATAGCAACATTCTTTAACTAAAATAATTGTATATATATATATATATATATAAAAAATGAAAGTATTCACACATTTTTTTAATAATTTATACATTTAGTTATGTATTAAAACATGTATTTATTTTTATATAATAACGTCATTTATGGTCAAACAGAAGCTGCATCTAAGGGTCTGCAGGACTTAAACATTAATTTAGAGAAAAAACATTTGTTATTTCAATAAACGTAGCAGGAAAACGGGACTTCCATGAAATCCTGAAGTAAAAGAGCTGCAGACGGATCCACGGAGTTCACTGGCTGTTGCTACGGGAAACAACAATCCCGGAGGAGAACTCTTGATCCATATTTGACAGGGATTACGTCAGGGACGTGAAGCTCCCGAGACGTGTTTGATATGATTTCACTTCTCATTTGCAGGATTTTTCATTGTCTCTTCTCAGTCCCGCAGATCCTCCCTTTCACTGGCTGCCTCTGGCTCGCCTGGAGAAGAACCGCAGCAGGACGCCGCTGCTGCCCGAGCCCACCGCCATGGACATGCTGTACGAGAAGCTGAAGGTGTGAGACTGCCCTCGGAGCTTTTGTGGTGAACTGGAGCTGACCCGGTCTGTGCCGTGCAGGACAAACTCTCCTTCCACAGGCACAGCCTGCAGAGGGCGCAGCCGGGCCTCTACGTGGGCATACTGAAGCTCTGCAGCTCGGTGGAGCAGATCCGTGTGCTGGTGCCTCAGCGGCTGCCCAGCCTGCTGTGCCACACCAGAGTCCGGCACAACGCCCACGTGTCCAGGTGACCCGCGACACACTCAATGATGTACAAAAATAGCCCAAACATGGTGGTCCCTCTGCTTGCGTTGGTTTCCTCGGGGGACTGAGTTCCTCACTACTCTGTAGTCCCCCGCCTCTCACCCTAAGTAGCTGGGATATGGGATATGCAACGACCCTAATAAGAAGTGATAAGCGGTAAAAAATGAATGATTGCGACAAGCGAGATAAAGAAAAAAAACAACGAAAGACAGGTTATCTTTATAACTACTGGTTCTATGAATGCTTGCTACGCCCTCTTCACACTGTCACAATGAGTAACAACTTATATCATTTATTTTTCTATTGATTATTACTGCCTCAAAGTTTGGTCTTGAAAAAAAAACATTGAAGAATGCCCACAATGCCCTCCACACATCTAGCCCAGCAGTCCACTTCCCTCCGTTGGAAATACTTGTTTGTATGAATTAAAGACTTATTGAGGGTTGGTCTACTGCCCTCTGCTGGGAGGTAAACCATTGCGACACCCTGTAGAGGGCAGCGCATACATGACGTAGAATCCTTGGGTTATCTTGATAACTGGTTCTACGAATGCCACCGATGCCCTCCACAAATCTAGCCCAGCAGTCCACTTCCCTCCGTTGGAAATACTTGTTTGTAGGAATTAAAGACTTATTCAGGGTTGGTCTACTGCCCTCTGCTGGGAGGTAAACCATTGCGACACCCTGTAGAGGGCAGCGCATACATGACGTAGAATCCTCGGGTTATCTTGATAACTGGTTCTACGAATGCCACCGATGCCCTCCACAAATCTAGCCCAGCAGTCCACTTCCCTCCGTTGGAAATACTTGTTTGTAGGAATTAAAGACTTATTCAGGGTTGGTCTACTGCCCTCTGCTGGGAGGTAAACCATTGCGACACCCTGTAGAGGGCAGAGAAATGACTAGAATCCTCGGGTTATCTTGATAACTGGTTCTACGAATGCCACCGATGCCCTCCACAAATCTAGCCCAGTAGTCCCCTTCCCTTCGTTAGAAATACTTGTTTGTAGGAATTAAAGACTTATTCAGGGTTGGTCTACTGCCCTCTGCTGGGAGGTAAACCATTGCAACAGCCTTTAGAGGGCAGAGCATGCATGATGTAGAAGCCCCGGGTTATCTTGGTAACTGGTTCTACGAATGCCACCGATGCCCTCCACAAATCTAGCCCAGCAGTCCACTTCCCTGAGTCTGAAATACTGACTGGTTTGTGGGAAGTAGGGCCTTACATGGGGGTGGCCTACTGCCCTCTGCTGGGTGGCGAGGGCATCTTTTGGCATGAATGCGACTTACATGGAAGAAGTAAAAGTCCCTTTTTGAAGTCAGAAGATAAAAAATAGCTCGCCCTTATCTATGGCGCGTGTTTGTTCTTGCACTGGCGGGAAAACCTGGTCCCTGGAGAGCACAGAGCTCTGGGCCACATCGGTTGTTGTGAGAGTCGACAGATCTGCAGAGAGAGTCTCCAGTGGACACAGTGTCGTGAGACAGCGAGGAGATAAATGAACACAGTGAGAGACGCGTCTGCTCGTCTGCTGTATCAAACATCAGTGGACTAAAAGGATACTACAGGAGGTTCAGTCACGCTGCTATAAAAAGAACTGCACTTGGCAGTCGACTGGTTTCTCTTCAGAGATGCCAAAGAACAGCTTGTTTTCAGAAAAAGAAAGAGTGCAGGACAGGCTTGTGTTGTTGATCGTGTGTGTGTGTGTGTGTGTGTCGTGTGTGTGTGTGTGTGTGTGTCAGGGAGGAGTGGGAGTGGCTGCAGAGTCACGTCTACACCGCGGCCTCCGAGCCTGCCCAGGACCCGTTGAGCAGCGACGACGAGAGTCCAGAGAACCTGTCAGAGTTCATCAGATCCCTGAGAGCAGCGGTCACCCTGCTGCTCACGAAGCTCAACATCCCCCTCTACAGGGTAAGTGAGGCACTGCGTCTCAGAAGAATTAATTCATGAATAAAAACATTTAAAAAATATATTGAGAATCGATACATGGAAGTATGTGAGTGACATCAAAACATAGGATTGTTGAATTTAACATGTTTTTATTGTTTAAGTTTAGTTTTTTTTAATGAGTAAATGAAGTTATATTATAACTTCTATATTACTAATACTAATACTAATATATTATATGATATATAATTAAATTGAATAATGTCTATAGTGAAAGGTTTATTTTGTTGTCGTAATTATTTCTACATTTTATACTGAATTAAAAAGCCTACGAACAAAAAAAGTTTGTCGCGTGGCTCCCTCAGGCGTACCAGTACGGCGTCTACACTCGCGAGCTGCTGCAGTTCGGAGAGAACATCTCCATGCTGCTGCTGCTGCCGCCCAGCGAGGACTTCAGCTCCAGCTACTGGCCTCTAGTGGGCACCAAAGAGCCGGGACTCACCCTGCCGCTGCAGATCTTCGAGCTGAGTGAGTGGTCGTAATGTTACGGGTCCGTGGTCCTCCAGCTGACCCTCCGCTCACTTCCAGTTCACTTCTGGATGTACGAGAGAGACTTCCTGTCCGAGTACTGCCAGGCCTGGGTGAGGCTGGAGCTGGACACCCATCTGGCCCAGCAGGCTCTCCGGGAGGCGCTGGACACCAAGGAGGTGCAGGAGGCCCGGGAGCGCCTGAACCACGTCACCGACATGGCCCACGTGAGACCCCAAAACCAGACCGACTTTAGTCTCACCAAATATGTCAAGTCCTCCTTGTTGCCGTAGCGACTGGACATGGTGTGGCGGGACGCCCGCTGGGTCATGGACTGCCTCCAGTGTGTCCGGTCCAAACAGTGGGTGGGAGCGGTGCCGCTGGGTCTGGTGATGGGAGGAGACCCGCCGCCACATCCTGACGGAGAAGAGGAGGAGGAGAGTCTGACCGCCAGGCTGACCTGGCCGCACCGGATGCTGTGCCAGAGGAAAGTCACAGGTACGACGTGGAAATACTCACAAATACTCCAGACACTGAGACACAACACACATATGCCAAGGGAACTAAACAGTCAACTCCTCATTGGTCGCTGTAATACTTTATTTACATTCTAAGTTGCCATGTTAAAGTGACCGACTGTGATTGGTTGGCTGGGCGGCAAAGCACTACTGGAGCTGTCCAGGTCAAAATTTGAAAATCTAACTTTGGCAATAGTCCAGACACCGCTGTGTTCTTTTTGTTTCTAGAAGGTTTGATGAGCACGACTCCAGCCAACCTGGTCATGGCCGAGGTCTCCACTCCAGCCGGGATGATGGTGGTGCCCGAGGAGTCGGCCCTGGACCTGCTGGAGGGCGTGGCCAAGGGAGGCTACCCCGTGGACATCACCGCCCAGTCCACGCTGGACCTGACGGTCATCGGCCAGGGCGAGCTGGGCTGCTCCGGCACCTTGATCGAGTCGGCCCTAGACTCCGCCGCCGTGGCCCAGCTGGAGGCGGACTACACGGTGATGGTGACTCAGGAGTCCTACTGCGAAAACCAGGAGTTCCCGACGAGCATCACCGAGGTGATCCGACCCATGGAGATGGCCGAGCTGGTGGACATCCTGCCGACGCTGACCCGCATCGAAGAGGAGACGCCGACCGACCCGTCGACGCCGTCAGTCATCGACATGGTGGAGAGTTTTGGTCTGGGAGAAACCCAAACCTTCTACCACCTGGAGAGTCCAGACCTGTCCAATGGAGCCGGATCGTTGTTAGAACCTCTTCCCGACGGCCAGACCAGCTACGAATCCAACCTGTACCAACAGAACGGGACAGAAAGAGAACCTCCAAAGAGGGTCGGGTTCCCCGTGAGGAACCACGTGGAGTGGGACAGAACCTCCAGTAGTTGATGGGACCAAAACTTCACGTCAGACTCTTGAAGGCTTGGTCGAGTTGATCTGTAGCAGAATTATCTCTTATCACCTGCTGTAACACTTTCTAGTTTTTTAAAAAGATTTCGGGTCAGAACCTGGTCGTGTTTCTGTTAGACTTTCTAACTCGAGTGGACACTATCGATGCAGATCTTTGGAAGTCGTTGTGTAATCCTTCATATTCCAGCTTGTTTTGGTCGCCACATACTGACCTTTGACCTCTTAGAATAAGCTAAACATTGGTGTCCAGGTGAAGAAAAATCACAAGATTCAAACATTCGACACAGAGATTTTGGAAACAAACGAGAAGAACGTTCAGAGTTGGTTGTGGTTCTGGTGTTTCTGTCCGTCTGCATTTGTTGGTCATAATAAACGTCTTCAATCATCACCTGGTGTGTTTGAGGATATATTTAAACATCAACTGATCATTAGATTAAAGCTCACATTCAAAGAAAACCTTCTGTTCGTCTATGATGACACGTGAGAAATATTTGGACGTGAAATAAAGACTTTATTTTGGCCTAAATCATTTAAAACACGTTTGCTGCCCTCTACTGGCACTTATTGAAAACTACAGCTCAAACAGTTTTTAAACACAATTCCATGTTTAATTATTTTTGTGGAAGAACGTTCGTGTAACCTTTGTTCATCCCTGCGTCAATATATATAAAGTATATATAAATGTGTCTTCATGGTATTTATCGTGGTTTTGTTTGTGGTATTTTCAGCATTTCTTTTTATTATAATTTCACCAAAGTCAAGTTCAAACATTATTGGAATTTTTAGTAAAACACTTAATTTCTTCAAACACATGTATATTTTATATCGTAATAGCCTCTTTTTTTATTTAAAATAAAAGTTAAACCATGAAGACATCCGTGTTACTTTATGATATGACAACTAATATTGGTCCCAAAGTAAACAATGTAAAATAATGTAACCGAGTGAACAAGCATTTAATATTAACTCTTTACATGCAGCAAATTTACAGCAAAATTTAAACACACAAAAATCTGTTTAGTTTTATTATTATTTTACCAAACTATCTTAAATATTTAATTTAAAATAAGCCGCAATTATGTTTTGCTCTTATTATACATTTTTTACCTTATCATATATGAAAATAATAAATACTTAATAATGTAACGTGTTGATGAATTTATTTCACGTTATTTCATATTTAATTGAAAAATACATTTATTTATGAACTTTTAACGCAGAGAAAACGATCAGAACTTTTTTTTATTCCCGGCGCCGTCGACGCGGCAGTGTGACGTCACTGCAGGAGTCGGTGATGGAGGCTCAGGTGATGATGACGTCAACTCTGGATCATAATAACACGACATAACTCGATCCGAGGGTCGCGGGAGCTCAGAGTCGCGACATGACTCGTCGATAGTCGTGTTCGTGTCGCGAGGATGACGTCAGCGTGTGAAACTGCTGAGTCACGTCGTGCAGGTAAATTGGCGCCATCGTCGCTGCGGATTTAATTTATAAATAACCTTCATGATTTTAAGATTATTTAAGAAGCTTTTAACCATATTAATGTCTGTGAATTAAAATACTTCATTTACACGTTAACGATAAATCGAAAACGTAAATAGTTTATCAATAATTATCACCAAGTAAATATATTATAAATATATCATATTCCTTCTCGCACTTTCGACATTAAATCTCCGATGTATTTATTTTAAAACATTATCATTGTTATTAGTATTTGGATTTACAACGATAAGATGGTTATACAACACAAATTAAGATTTAAGATGATTTTCATCCCGATTATTTTTTTTCGTTTGTTTTCTTAGTTTTTTGTTCCCAGAATCTTTAATAAGTCTGTGGAAATATTTTTGTGAATTATTAAAATATATAGAAATATTGCCATGACAAGGTTAAATAGCAAAATTATATTTGATTTAAATGTATTTCTTTGTCTTGCTCAAGTCCTTCAGGGGTCAACCTCCTCCATCTAACCCTGTTCTCTGCATCATCCTCTCTCACCCGAACCAACTTCATGTTTCACTCCCTCCATGAACCTTCTTCCTCCAGACCTCCTGCCTGGTAGTTCCAACCCCAGCATCCTTCTAGCAACATCCTCACTATCCCTCCTTTGTACATGACCATCTCGTTCTCTCTCCCCTTATCTCCTAAACATCTCACATGTTCCTCTGATCGACTCCTGATTCAATCCATCTTCGTCACTCCCAGAGAGAACCCTCAACATCTTCATCAACCTCAAGCTCTGCTGCCTTTTCCTCACCGTCTCTGGACCATGGATCATGGCTGCTCTCACCACTGTCTCTCCTAGACACTTCCATACCTCCACAGGTATATCATGAGAACTGTCTTTTCATTCTTTATCCTCTTCAATGTCTTCCTCACTTCACCTTCACCAATCCTTGATACTTCATGGGTCACAGTCGTCACCTCTTCTACCCTTTGTACCCTTTCCCTGTCTGGAGCGGACACTCACCTCACGGACTGGATTGTGGACTACCTCACCAACCGTCCACAGTTCGTGAGGACCCGGGATGGTGTTTCGAAGACTGTACTGTGCAGTGTAGGGGTCCCCCAGGGAACAGTGTTAGCACCGTTCCTCTTTTCACTGTACACTGCAGACTTCCAACACCTATCTCCAGTCACCTGCAAAAGTTCTCAGACGACTCCGCCATCGTCGGCCTCATTAAGGACGGGGATGATGGGTCGTACCGGGGACTTGTCCAGGACTTTGTTGACTGGTGCCTGGAAAACCACCTTCAGATCACCTCCAGCAAAACTAAGGAGTTGATTGTGGATTTCCGGCGGTGTCCCTCCATCTCCCCCTCACCACTGAACATCCAGGGACAGGACATTGAGATTGTCACGACTTACAAGTTCCTGGGTGTTCACCTCAACAACCGCCTGGACTGGGTGGATAACACTGCTGCTCTTTATAAAAAAGGGCGGAGTAGACTCTACCTGCTCCGGAGGTTGAGGTCGTTTGGTGTCCAGGGGCCACTCCTGAAGTCATTCTATGACTCAGTAGTGGCCTCTGCCATCTTCAACGGTGTGGTCTGCTGGGGGAGCAGCATGACAGCAAAGGATAGGGCTAAACTGGACAGCCTTATTAAGAAGGCCGGTTACGTCCTAGGGCGCCCCCTGGATCCTGTGGAGGAAGTGACTGGAGGGAGGATACGGAGCAAGCTGGGCTCCATGAGGAGGAACTTGTCTCACCCTCTCCAGCACACACTGAGGGCATTGAGGAGCTCCATCAGTGATAGGATGCTCCATCCCCGGTGTGTGAGGGAGAGGTACTGCAGGTCCTTCCTCCTGCTGCCATCAGACTCCACAATAAAAACACAGCCAGATAATCGTCTAACTGCACCTTTCTTGTTATTTTTGTAAATATGATTGTGTATATAATATAGTGCAGATTTATTTTCTATTCTATTTAGATTTTTTCTTTTCTTTTTAATATTTTATTTCTGGGTGTTTTATTATATCTGGTATATTGTTCTTGCTGTTTGTTAAAAAGAATTTCCCCTCGCGGGACAATAAAGGGATTCTGATTCTGATTCATTTTCCTCATTCATTAGCTCTTCAAAGTTCTCTTTCCATCTTCCTATTACTTCTGTGGCATCTGTCAACACATGTTCCTCTCCATCCTTAATCACCTGAACCTGCTGCACGTCTTTCCATCTCTATCTCTATGTTTTGCAAACCTGTATGAATCCTTCTCTCCCTCTTTACTTTCCAACCTAGCATACAAGTCATCATACGCCCTTGGTTTGGCCTTCGCCACCTCTACCTTCACCCTGCATCTTCCTTCTCAGTGTCCCACTTTTTCTTTGCTAACCTCTTTCTCTTTAAATACTCCTGCACTTCCCCATTCCACCACCAGGTCTCCTTATCTACTTTCCTTCCAGACGACACACCAAGTTCTCTCCTACCTGTCTCCCTGATTACATTAGCTGTTGTTGTCCCATCACCTGGGAACTCTCCCTGACCGCCTACATTCTTTCTCAACTCCTCCCCGAAAACCATAGAACAATCCTCTCTTTTCAGCTTCCACCACTTTGACCTTTGTTCTGCCTTTGTCCTCTTTGTCTTCCAAATCATCCAGATTCCATCCTGCGGAGCTCCATCCTTGCTACCCTCTCACCAACCACTACTTTGCAGTCACTTATCCCCAAGATGTAGTCTACCTGTGTGCTACCGCAACTCTTAGAAGTTACCCTATGTTACTTCCTCTTCTGGACAAAAGTATTCAAAACAGCCATGTCCATCCTTTTTGCAAAGTCTACCACCATCTGTCCCTCGGTGTTCCTGTCCTGGATACCAAACCTCTCCATCACTTCTTCATTGTTTCCTGCACCAACATGTCCATTGAAGTCTGCACCAATTACCTCTCTCTCACCTCTGGGGAACCCTTCATCTACCTCACTCCAGAATGTTTCCTTCTCCTCCAATTCACATCCCACCTGTGGGGCATAGCCACTAATAACGTTCAACATCACACCTTCAAGCCTTTAAGTTGTACTTATGTCATGGTTAATAAATTAAATATTAAAGTCCTAAACTTGTTTTTTCTAGGATCAGAACTTCCGTCTGACTTGAGGATAATTCTTGTTGGAAGAACCGGGTCAGGCCGAAGTTCCTCTGGGAACACCATCCTGGGTGGTCCGGTGTTCCCCGTCGGCGTCTCCCCTTGCTCGGTCACCTCTCTGACCACCAGAAGGACCGGGTCGGTGGACGGACGGACCGTCAGTGTGACCGACACGCCCGGGTTCTTCCACTCACGCTTGTCCCAGCAGGAGCTGACGGAGGAGCTGCGCCGGGCCGTGGAGCTCTCCGGGCCTGGACCTCACTGCTTCTTACTGACCCTGCAGCTGGGCAGGGTGACCCCGGAGGTGAAGGACTCGCTGGACTGGTTCTGGATGACGTTCGGCCCACAAGCGTCCCGCTTCTCCCTGGTTCTGTTCACCTGGGGCGACCGGCTGCAGGGCGGGAGCGTCCAGGACTTCGTGGGTCAGAGTGACGACATGTCCCAGCTGGTCCGGACCTGCCACGGCGGTCATCACGTCTTCGACAACACGTCCGACTCTCAGCAGGTCCGGCAGCTGCTGGAGAAGGTGGACGGGATGGTGACGGACAACCAGGGGCGTTGCTACGACGACCAGATGCTGAAGGAGGCGGAGGCAGCGATGGCAGTCGCTATAGCGACGGTGGGACAACTTCACTGTGAGGACCAGGTGATGACGAGGGAGGGAGAGGAGGACCGGAGGAGGCAGGGAGAGGAGGACCGGAGGAGGGCGGAGAGGTTGTTTTGGCGTGAGCTGCTGACGGCGGTGGGGCGCGGGGCAGCAGAGGGAGCCGGGGTCCTGGACAAGGACCAGTCGGTGAAGACGGGGAAGGTGGTGAGGAAGGCTGCCTCCCTGGTGTCCTCGCCGCTGTCACTCAACTCCGCTGCTCAGGTCGTGAGCGGAGCCGTGAGGGAGGGAAGTCGAGTTTTCTTCAAACATCGCAAAACTTTCTTTTGAGGCCGAACTATCAATATTTGTCTCCATCACAGCGTTTGTTCATGTTTGTGTTGCAATTAAACTTCCGGCCTTTTAGATGGCAGCAGTCGTTACGTCCTCCGCAGCTAAAGGAAGATTGATGACTGAGGACGAGAGGATACAGTGAGTCCAGAAGCTTTTAAAGCTGATGTTTGGACATATTTTGGTTTGAAAACAAATGAAAGTAGTTTCGACTTTGTCAAGAGTCATGTTAAAAACCACAACACCAGAGTCAAGTACTGGACCATACTACACATATATACTTGTTACTACACTATTACAACACCAGAGTCAAGTGCTGGACAATACTACACATATATACTTGTTACTACACTATCACAACACCAGAGTCAAGTACTCCACAATACTACACATATATACTTGTTACTACACTATCACAACACCAGAGTCAAGTACTGGACAATACTACACATATATACTTGTTACTACACTATCACAACACCAGAGTCAAGTACTGGACAATACTACACATATATACTTGTTACTACACTATCACTAATACTCACCCCTAGTAAACAATTTTTAAACCTTTTTAATGTCTTGTTCTTATTCATTGTATCCTCTTTGATCCGAGACAAAAAATAAAAACATCTTAAATTTAGATATTAAATGACATCTGAGTGTTACTGAATTAAAGTTAAAATACTATATACACATTTATTACTAAAATACTTTCTTAAAATATACTTTTATTTGAGTAACTTCATTCAATAATGATGAAAATTGTGTTTTTTTTATGACGAATGTTGATGGAAATAAAAAATGCTTTTACTTCTTCCACTCAAACAACTGTGAGTACTACTTTATGTGAAACATGTTTATTCATATATATTTTATATTCATTAATAAGAAAAGATCATCAATGGTGAGCTGCAGGAGTGTGACGGAGAGAGTTTTGCAAAACTCTTTTATCATGATGACACACGTGAATATTGCTCGTCAAACACCAGAAGAACAAAGATTTCAAGAACAAAATAAACCAGAGATTTGCAGTAAAAATGAAGGAGAATCAACCCTAAACACAAAAGTACAAAAGCTGAACAAAGAAAGTAACATGTGTGGCTTAATTTAAGACAACCCAGTTCTCCACAGCAGACGAGAGAAGAATATTGAAGGTGATGTTACTGGATCTGATGTGGTGGAGATAGAACTGTCAGATATAGAAACCAGTCCTAGAAAGACCAGGAAACACTTTCAAACTTCACCAACGTAAAAATAAATCCAACTTCAAGGCAATTGTGCAAAGAAACACTGAAGGTTCTGGTCACAGATTGAAGCCAGACCTTCACTTCCAGGACGTGGGCGGCACAAGGAGGAGGAGGAGGGTCTGGGTGGTTAGACCGGCATAGGAAGACCCATCTTCCCTCGTCCACGAAGAACTGAGAAGAACAAGAGGAAGATGATTATTGGAGCGAGTTGATATCACGATACATGGATTTATATAGTGATATGTTGTGATAGTGTAGTAACAAGTACATATGTGTAGTATTGTCCAGTACTTGACTCTGGTGTTGTGATAGTGTAGCAACAAGTATATATGTGTAGTATTGTCCAGTACTTGACTCTGGTGTTGTGATAGTGTAGTAACAAGTATATATGTGTAGTATTGTCCAGTACTTGACTCTGGTGTTGTGATAGTGTAGTAACAAGTATATATGTGTAGTATTGTCCAGTACTTGACTCTGGTGTTGTGATAGTGTAGTAACAAGTATATATGTGTAGTATTGTCCAGTACTTGACTCTGGTGTTTTGATAGTGTAGTAACAAGTATACAGTATATGTGTAGTATTGTCCAGTACTTGACTCTGGTGTTGTGATAGTGTAGTAACAAGTATATATGTGTAATATTGTCCAGTACTTGACTCTGGTGTTGTAGTATTTACAGACCACATGACTCTTGATGAAGTCGTAACTGCTTTCATTTGTTTTCAAACCAAAATATGTCCAAACATCAGCTTTAAAAGCTGCTGGACTCACTGTATCCTCTCGTCCTCAGTCATCATTCTATCTTAAGCTGTGGAGGACGTAACGACTGCTGCCATCTAGAGGCCGGATGTTTATTTGCAACACAAAAATGAACAAACACTGAATGTTTAGTTTTGTTGATTGTAAAAATGTAATCATTTTATACAAACCATTTTTAAATTGAAATAATACACATAATATAAAAACATTTATCATTGAAATACATACGTTATAGTCTAAAAACATTGCAGGTATTTAAGTGTGTATCATATCAAACCATTTCAAGGTCAGTAAGTAAAACCAAATCTATACACAATCACTATAAGGCACATTGTCGGTTTTTGAGAAAATGAAAAGGATTTTAAGTGCTCCTTATAGTCCCAGTAATACGGTGAATTACACACTGTGGTGTAATATTTGGCTATAATTGAGTATATGAAGTGGATCTACAGGAATTAAGAATGTTTAAGAATAACTACTGGAAGAGCTTTGATGTGATCAGGAGTCAATCGAAACAGAACCATCTAGTGGTTAAACAGCGCAACTGCGAGTGGGAACCACAACAAGCCTGGACCACAGGGAGAAAGTACATTTAAAGTCGACACCACCAGTGTCGATACTTTACCTTTGGTGACGTAAAGGTAGAAGAAGTCGCAGTAGAAGATGGTCTGGACGACACCAGACACCACGGCGATGTGGTCGAAGAACCCCTCGGTGTGGTAGCGCCAGACCCAGTTGGCGATGTAGAGGGCGCGGTACAGGCCCAGGAAGAACAGGTAGTGCGTGGTGATGGACTCGGCCTCGCCCGTCTTGGTGATCATGAAGAGCTGCGGCATGATGGCCACGGACTCCAGGAAGATGGAGAAGGTCCAGAGGATCTGAGGAGACAGAGGTTCTCACCACGTCCACAGGAGTAACCTGCTGCTCACTCACCTCCAGAGGGGTGAAGGCGTAGTTCTCCAGGAAGGACAGGCCCACCACCGGCACCAGCAGGAACTCCACGCGGAAGGTGTCGTTCTCAGAGTCGTACGTGTTGCGGAAGCGCATGTAGATCAAGTAGACGGTGGCGTAAGAAAGAGCCAGAAACACCACCTGAAAGAGACGTTTATTCAAGTTTACTCAGCTGCTCCACTGACCCGAGCACCCGCTGTGAGCCCCCTCCTGTTGACCAACACGTCTGCACACAGGCTACACCACGGACAAAAACAAGCTCTTTATATTGGACTTAAAATATGAATAAATCAAATACTAATCATAGTATTGATTACAAAATACTCATCAAAATAAAGCTAAATAATATATAAACTAATTATAAACAATTATAAAATAAAGCAAATACTAACAAATAATTAAATTAATAAAAGGAAAAAAATAACTACAATATAATGTGATATAATAAATATAAATGAAAAATAAAATATCAATAAATCAAATACTCATCATAATACAATCAAAATAAGCTTAATAATTAATAAACTAATTATAAAACAATAACAAAAACAATAATTTGATCTACGTTCTTTGTCTTTATCTTTTTTTGATCCATGTTCTTTGTCTTTATCTTTAGACTTAGATTGTTTCATCTTGTTCTTTCCCTTTATATTCTTGTTCTTATTTTATTTTTTTTTATTAAAAAAAATTGCTGTATGTATTGGCTATTGGAAAAAAAACAAGGAGACCTCCTGAGGGATCAATAAAGTTTTACCTTACCTTACCTTACCTTACAAAACAAATCAAATACTAACAAATAATTAAATTAATAATAGGATAACAATTACCACAATATAATGTGATATAATAAATTAAAAATTAAATATAAATAAATCAAATACTCATCATAATACAATCAAAATAAGCTAAATAATTAATTAACAAGTTATAAAACAATAACAAAATAAATCAAATACTCATGAATAATTATAATAAAAAAGTAAAACAAAAATAATCACAATATAATATGATGTAATAAATATATTTAAAAAATGTAAAAAGAATGAACCAAATACTAATGAATAATTATATTATAATAAAAAAAAAAAAATGTAAAATAAAAATAATCACAATATTAAATTAAATAGTTACAACAACAATCAAATGAAATAAATCAAATACTAACAAATTATAAACATTAATAATAGGATAAAAAGCCACAATATAATATAATAAATATAAATAATCAAATAATTATTATTATTTAGAAAAATACTCATCATAATACAATCAAAATAAGATCAATAATAAATAAAATAATGATAAATGCAACACTAATAGAGTCAGGGACTCATTCATTCCTCGTGTAATTAAGATTGTTTAATTCTGAGTTTCCATCCATCCATCCATCCATCCTTCCAAATATATAACCAACAACAAACAGTACACAACTAAACATGCACTCACTACAGAAGTAGGTGACGGGAGGTATTATTAAAACATGAAATATCCTGCTTCAGACAGAAACGAGGAATCTCTCCTTCCTGCGGCTCAGTTCAGGTTCAGTTTGTCTGGTCGTCCTGAACTTTCAAACCTTCTTTATTCACACGTTCTCTGGTTTGTCGTGTGGCGACAAAGATGCTGCATGTGATGGACCGTGGGTTCGACTCCCGACCGTACCTTCATGACGGTGTTGTACGGCGAGATGAAGACGGTGAACAGGTCCAGGTACCTGGTGGTGAACACCAGCGCGAACAGCACCTGGGCTTTGCCAGAAATCCCTGAAAACGAGACACATGTCGAGAGTCAATAGAGTCCAGGATGATGTGGACCAGGATGCAGGATGCAGGAGTGAAGGTGGAGCAGCAGCTGCCTCTACTCTGCCACGTCGCTGCTTCACCCACTGATGGAAGTACCAACAGGAAGTTAGGTTTAACAACACTATGACGTCACTGGTTTGTTATCTAGCCACAGAACAACAACTATAAACACATGTTACCTGCACATGACTTGGACTTCCAGATCTTCAACAAGAGGATGACAATAGCCAACAGATGTGACACGTCACCAGCCAGACGAAAAACATTCATCTTGATCCAAATTATTTTTAAAAAAAAAATGCTAAAAGTTACTGTCAAGAAGTTGCTGGAAAGTCCTTCGACTTGCACAGACCACCGCAAAATGGCGATCAAAAGTTGTGCAAGCGCGCGGGCGACGAGTTTAAAAAGAAGCTAAAGTTGCATAAGAGCGTAAATCCGACAGTTTGTTGGATTAAAAGTTATAATAAAAGCAGCGGAGGCGCAGTCTGAGGAGCTGACGTGGCTGAGACGCGTCAATCTGAAAGTTCGGAGCGACTTCTTCTTCTTCTGAGGGGATGCTCGCGCAGTTACGTCACTGCGCTCTCTGTCGCCCCCGCAGGCGAGGAGTCACACTACGGTCCGTCAAGTGGGTTTTAAAAGATTTTATTTTTTATTCTCTGATCCTGTTGTTTCGACCTGATGATGCTGTATTTCAAAAGATCGCCATAGATTCAAATGTATCTTTTATTCTTCGCCTCATTTTTGTTGTTATTTTAATGATAACTGCAGGACAAACACAGCAGAAACACACGTGAAAAAAGAACATCAAAATTAATAAATGATACAAAATGATGATAGAAAAGGCAGCAAGAAAGCAACACATCTTCAAAAGTGTGTTGAAGGAGGAACATTTCCCTGAGGATACAAGGAAAACCTGTTTCTCATCTCAGGCGTTCTTTAACTCATTATTATAACTAGTTTTTCCGGTTGAAAACGTTTTAAATAAATAAGTAACTGAATGATTCAATCCACAAAAACTGCTTCGAATCAAAACTTATTCGTAAAGCATTACAAAAAAAAATACTAAATCTTACACTAGTTATATATATTTTTAAAATCCAGTTCTTAAATCACAAGCGTCTTTGATTAAAAATAATGAAATATAAAATTAATGAAAATATAAGTATAAAATAAGTTATTATATATTTAATTACTAGTGATTTTTTTGTTGTAATTTATTTATTTATTTTAACAAATGACTGAAATCTGATCTTTTTAATTACCTGTTATTATTTTCCAAAAACCAACATCTATATTTGCATCACTGCGTGATCAATACTTCCTTCAAACCTCTCCTGCCTCCCTCACACTCCAGGTCCTGGATCTAAAAGTGGCCTCCACCACGTCTGCAGACCTGCAGCCCACTGAGAGAACATCCACACGTCACCCTGGAAACACTCCTTCACGCTCACGTGGACCATCCAGTCCACCGGACCTCGTCTGGACCCGGATGAGCAAAAAGGTCACAAGAACTAATCCGACACACACACGTCTGATTAGCAGCTATTTCTAGACACACACACAGTGACACACTGACACACAACATCGCTGTCACTCAATCTGGTTATTGTTAGAATCACCATGAAGTAGAAGGGCCAGATGAAGCAGCCGTGTTAGCATTAGCATTAGAGTTAGCATAAGCATTAGAATTAGCAATGATAAAGATTTTATCAAGTCAGTAACAATCTGGTTATTGATAGAATCAGTAAGAACATAGAAGATAAAGTAGAAGGACCAGATGAAGCGGCCTTGTCAGCATTAGCATTAGAATTAGCATTAGCATTAGAATTAGCAATGATAAAGATGTTATCATGTCAATAACAATCTGGTTATTGTTAGAATCAGTAAGAACATAGAAGATAAAGTAGAAGGACCAGATGAAGCAGCTTTGTTAGCATTATCATTATAATTAGCATTAGCATTAGCAATGATAAAGATGTTATCACATCAATAACAATCTGGTTATTGTTAGAATCAGTAAGAAAATAGAATATAAAGAAGTAGGACCAGATGTAGTATCCATGTTAGCAGGAATTAGCATTAGCATCAGCCTTTAGCAATAGCAATGATAAAGATGTTATCATGTCAATAACAATCTGGTTATTGTTAGAATCACTGAGAACAAAGAATATAAAGTAGTAGGACTAGATGAAGCAGCCTTCTTAGCATTAGTATTAGAATTAGCATTAGCATTAGCAATGATAAAGATGTTATCACGTCAATAACAATCTGGTTATTGTGTTATGTCTCGTGTGTCTTTCTTGGTGTTTCCTGTTTTTATTTTGAAACCTGCTCCCTTCTGTGTCTGTGAGTTTCCTTTCCGGTCCCTTAACCTGCTGATTAGTTAATGTCTTCACCTGTCTTGTGTTCTCCTGTTGATTGTTATTGTCCTGAAAATTTTTTTTAACCTGTTTTGTGTTCTCCTGCTGATTAGTTATTGTCTTCACCTGTCTTGTGTTCTCCTGCTGATTAGTTATTGTCTTCACCTGTCGGTTCTCCTGTGATTAGTTATTGTCTTCACCTGTCTTGTGTTCTCCTGCTGATTAGTTATTGTCTTCACCTGTCTTGTGTTCTCCTGTTGATTGTTATTGTCTTCACCTGTCTTGTGTTCTCCTGCTGATTAGTTATTGTCTTCACCTGTCTTGTGTTCTCCTGCTGATTAGTTATTGTCTTCACCTGTCTTGTGTTCTCCTGTTGATTGTTATTGTCTTCACCTGTCTTGTGTTCTCCTGCTGATTAGTTATTGTCTTCACCTGTCTTGTGTTCTCCTGCTGATTAGTTATTGTCTTCACCTGTCTTGTGTTCTCCTGCTGATTAGTTATGTCTTACCTTCTTGTCTTCTCCTGCTGATTAGTTATTGTCTTCACCTGTCTTGTGTTCTCCTGCTGATTTTTTGTATGTGTCTCCTGCTGTAGTCCCCCTGCTGATTGTTATTGTCTTCACCTGTCTTGTGTTCTCCTGCTGATTAGTTATTGTCTTCACCTGTCTTGTGTTCTCCTGCTGATTAGTTATTGTCTTCACCTGTCTTGTGTTCTCCTGCTGATTGGTTTATTGTCTTCACCTGTCTTGTGTTCTCCTGCTGATTGATTAGTTATTGTCTTCACCTGTCTTGTGTTCTCCTGCTGATTAGTTATTGTCTTCACCTGTCTTGTGTTCTCCTGCTGATTAGTTATTGTCTTCACCTGTCTTGTGTTCTCCTGCTGATTAGTTATTGTCTTCACCTGTCTTGTGTTCTCCTGCTGATTAGTTATTGTCTTCACCTGTCTTGTGTTCTCCTGCTGATTAGTTATTGTCTTCACCTGTCTTGTGTTCTCCTGTTGATTAGTTATTGTCTTCACCTGTCTTGTGTTCTCCTGCTGATTGTTATTGTCTTCACCTGTCTTGTGTTCTCCTGCTGATTAGTTATTGTCTTCACCTGTCTTGTGTTCTCCTGCTTGATTAGTTATTGTCTTCACCTGTCTTGTGTTCTCCTGCTAATTGTTATTGTCTACACCTGTCTTGTGTTCTTCTGCTCCACAGCTGCCACTGATTGCTGGCAGCATCTTATTCTGTTCACTCTCCCTCAGTCTTTGTCGGTTTGTCACACTTGTTCTCCTGTGTTTGTCTAGTTCATGTTTCACGTTATAGACTCCGATCCGAGATTGTTTTTCCTTCCAGGTTTTGATCCTGGTACGTTTTCTAGTTTTTCTGCCTGCCTGTGACCTTGACCTGTTGTTTGGTTATCGTACCTGTTTGCTGTTTATTCCTGGACTACTGTGATGATCCTCTGCCTGCTCCTGATAAAACTGTCAAGTTTAATAACAATCTGGTTATTGTTAGAATCAGTAAGAACATAGAAGATAAAGTAGAAGGACCAGATGAAGCAGCCTTGTTTGCATTAGCATTAGAATTAGCATTAGCATTAACATTAGCATTAGATAATTAGCAAATTAGCATAAATGCATAATGATTATTAAAAGTGTTATTACGTTAATAACAATCTGGTTATTGTTAGAATCAGTACATAGAAAAATGTTATCCTACGATATATTTCTTTCAGTTGTAGTTAAAGGTCTGCAATGACTTTAAAAAAAACGTGAAAAAATAAAGAAATCTACTTGAAAATGTTCCAAAGATCGTTCCAAAGCTTAGGGGCAATCAGAATCAGAATCAGAATCAGAATCAGAATCAGAATCAGAATCAGAATCAGAAACCTTTATTATTCCCGCGAGGGGAAATTCGGTTTAGCAACAGCAAGCAAAAAAATATAAACACCCAGAAATAAAAAGAAAAAGAAAAAGAAAATCTAAATAGAATAGAAAATAAATCTGCACTATATAATATATACACAATCATATTTACAAAAATAACAAGAAGGTGCAGTTAAATAGTTATCTTGGTGTGTTCTTATTGTGGAGTCTGATGGCAGCAGGAGGAAGGACCTGCAGTACCTCTCCCTCACACACCTGGGATGGAGCATCCTATCACTGATGGAGCTCCTCAATGCCCTCAGTGTGTGCTGGAGAGGGTGAGACAAGTTGCTCTTCATGGAGCCCAGCTTGCTCCGTATCCTCCCTCCAGTCACTTCCTCCACAGGATCCAGGGGGCGCCCTAGGACGTAACCGGCCTTCTTAATAAGGCTGTCCAGTTTAGCCCTATCCTTTGCTGTCATGCTGCTCCCCCAGCAGACCACACCGTTGAAGATGGCAGAGGCCACTACTGAGTCATAGAATGACTTCAGGAGTGGCCCCCGGACACCAAACGACCTCAACCTCCGGAGCAGGTAGAGTCTACTCCGCCCTTTTTTATAAAGAGCAGCAGTGTTATCCACCCAGTCCAGGCGGTTGTTGAGGTGAACACCCAGGAACTTGTAAGTCGTGACAATCTCAATGTCCTGTCCCTGGATGTTCAGTGGTGGAGGGACACCGCCGGAAATCCACAATCAATAGTCTGGAAGGATTTCTCTCCTCTGGTCCTGAACCGTGTTCAGGAACCATCAGTAGATTCTGATCCACAGACCTCAGAGCCCGAGCTGGGGTGTACGTCTGGATCAGATCACTGATGGAAGGTCTGACCATGAATAGATCTGAAAGTAAGAACCAGAATTTTAAAATTGATCCTGAAAGAAACTGGCAGCCATTGAAGAGTTTGAAGGAGAAATGTGAGTTCTTCTACTAGAGCGGCTCAGAATTCTGGCTGCAGAGTTTTGTATGAACTGCAGGCGAGAAGATCCTTCTTGTTTAGACACCAAATAAAATGTTACAATAGTGTAAACGACACAAACACATGGATTATAAAATCATGTTGTGAGTTTAGAGATATTTCTCAGTTGAAACAGTTTTAGTCAGTTTTCTGTTCAAATGAATCCAACACACGAGTTCGTCATCATGATTGACAGCTGTCAAGAAGTTTCTGCATGAAATCCATTACTAAAGCCTGGTCCTCCTCCTCGCCCACCTGCTGTGTCATCTCGTCCGGAGCCTGGAGCCGTGACTCACTCACATGGACGCCCACAACCAGAACCTCCGCTCCCTCCTCCGCGCCCCCCCGGGGGCCCCCCCCCCCCGCCCCCAAAAAACCCCCCCCCCCCCCCCCCCTCCCCCCACCGCGAAAACCCCGAACGTCCCCTCCTCCCCTCCAGGACCAGAACCTCCGCTTCGGTCCCTCCTCCCTCCAGGACCAGAACCTCCTCCGGGCTCAGACGCGCCGACGCAACGACTGGACACGGACGGGATTAGAGACGATAAGAGATTATCAGGAGGAGAGACCAGGATGGACGACCTTGAGAGAATGAGAATAAAGGTGAAGTTCTTCTGAACCTGGACGGAGAAACTTTCAAGGTTAGTAAGACTTGGTTAGTGATGGTTAGTTAGTGACTCGGATCAATATCATAATGGTTTAATGCAAGTGAACGAGTCTCTACTTTCTACTGTTGTAGGAAATAAAATATTTACAATCATAACAATTTGTATTATGTCAACATGTTTCTTTGTTGGATTTAAATCAAATATACATTATTATGTTTTGTTGTTAGATTTAAATCAAATATACATTATTATGTTTTGTTGTTAGATTTAAATCAAATATACATTATTATGTTTGTTGTTAGATTTAAATCAAACATACATTATTATGTTTGTTGTTAGATTTAAATCAAATATATATTATTATGTTTGTTGTAAGATTTAAATCAAATATACATTATTATGTTTTGCTGTTATATTTAGATCAAATATACATTATTATGTTTTGTTGTTGGATTTAAATCAAATATACATTATTATGTTTTGTTGTTAGATTGAAATCAAATATACATTATTTTGTTTTGCTGTTAGATTTAAATCAAATATACATTATTATGTTTTGTTGTTGGATTAAAATCAAATAAACATTATTATGTTTTGTTGTTAGATTGAAATCAAATATACATTATTATGTTTTGTTATTCGATTTAAATTAAATATACATTGTTATGTTTTGTTGTTAGATTTGAATCAAATATACATTATTATGTTTTGTTGTTGGATTGAAATCAAATATACATTATTCTATTTTGTTGTTAGATTTAAATCAAATATACATTATTTTGTTTTGTTGTTAGATTTGAATCAAATATACATTATTATGTTTTGTTGCTATATTTAAATCAAATATACATTATTATATTTTGTTGTTAGATTTAAATCAAATATACATTCTTTTGTTTTGTTGCTATATTTAAATCAAACATACATTCTTTTGTTTTGTTGTTGGATTTAAATCAAACATACATTATTATGTTTTGTTGTTGGTTTTAAATCAAATATACATTTTTATGTTTTTTTGTTAGATTTAAATCAAATATACATTATTATGTTTTTTTTGTTAGATTTAAATCAAATATACATTATTATGTTTTTTTTATTGGATTTAAATCAAATATACTTTATTATGTTTTGTTGTTATATTTAAAAATAACATTTTGTTTTTTGTTGGATTTAAATCAAATATACATTACTATGTTTTTTTGTTGGATTTAAATCAAATATACATTATTATGTTTTTTTGTTGGATTTAAATCAAATATGCATTATTTTGTTTTGCTGTTAGATTCAAATCAAATATACATTATTATGTTTTGTTGTTAGATTCAAATCAAATATACATTATTATCTTTTGTTGTTAGATTTAAATCAAATATACATTATTATATTTTGTTGTTAGATTTAAATCAAATTTGCATTATTTTGTTTTGCTGTTAGATTCAAATCAAATATACATTATTATGTTTTGTTGTTGGATTGAAATCAAATATACATTATTATGTTTTGTTGTTAGATTTAAATCAAATGTACATTATTATGTTTTGTTGTTAGATTTAAATCAAATATACATTATTATGTTTTGTTGTTAGATTTAAATTAAATATACATTATTATGTTTTGTTGTTAGATTTAAATTAAATATACATTATTATGTTTTGTTGTTAGATTTAAATCAATTATACATTATTATGTTTTGTTGTTAGATTTAAATCAAATATACATTATTTTGTTTTGTTGCTATATTTAAATCAAATATACATTATTATGTTTTGTTGTTGGATTTAAATCAAATATATATTATTTTGTTTTGCTGTTAGATTTAAATCAAATATACATTATTATGTTTTGTTGTTAGATTTAAATCAAATATACATTATTATGTTTTGTTGTTGGATTTAAATCAAATATACATTATATTGTTTTGTTGTTGGTTTTAAATCAAATATACATTTTTATATTTTGTTGTTAGATTTAAATCAAATATACATTATTTTGTTTTGTTGTTGGTTTTAAATCAAATATACATTTATTATGTTTTGTTGTTAGATTTAAATCAAATATACATTATTATGTTTTTTGTTGGATTTAAATCAAATATACTTTATTATGTTTTGTTGTTATATTTAAATCAAATATACATTATTATGTTTTTGTTGGATTGAAATCAAATATACATTATTATGTTTTTTTGTTGGATTTAAATCAAATATACATTATTATGTTTTTTGTTGAATTTAAATCAAATATACATTATTATGTTTTTTGTTGAATTTAAATCAAATATACATTATTATGTTTTTTGTTGGATTTAAATCAAATATACATTATTATGTTTTGTTGTTATATTTAAATCAAATATACATTATTATGTTTTTGTTGGATTGAAATCAAATATACATTAGTTTGTTTGTTGTTTAAATCCGTCATCAATACATTTTTAAATATTCAAATCAAATCAAAATCTTTGAGAGGTTATCTCAGGATTCACGTATAAACATTGGAACAAACCTGAGGATATAATGTTGATACAGTAAAAAACAAACGTGAGCAGAAAATCTAAATAAAACGTAAAACAATAGAAAATCTCGTCGTACATTGAGACGTGACGTAGAAATTAATTCAAAACAACATCAAAGGATGATTTGTTTCAAGTTCTTTAAATCTAACCTGTTCATAAACGTGGTTTCATGTCGACAGATGTGGATTCACAGCAGATTATAAGAGGTTTTCTAATCCCACTCCTAATCTTCACCTTCTCATCTTCGTCTGTGGATCAACAGATGGAGAAGAAACATCTGGTTCTGGTTCTGGTTCTGGTTCTGGTTCTGGTTCTGGTTCTGGTTCTGGTTCTGGTTCTGGTTCTGGTTCTGGTTCTGTTCTGGGATGAATGTTTTCGTGTTCAAATGATGAAATAACAAAAAATAAACTTAATTAATGTTTACTATGAATTTATTTATTCAAGATATGTTTTAAAGTTCAAAGTTTAAACGTCTCTATATCTAATAAAGGTTTATTATTGACTAGGATCCAGTGTTTGTTGGTATTTGTGTAACGAAGAGAAACTTCTGATGAAGCTTCTCTTCATGTCACTTTCTCTCCACTCGCCTCGCTCGCCCAAAACACCAGATTAAACTGGTTTCCATGGCAACCCAGCACAGACAGAGACAGTTAGTTTGTACCTGATGACCCGATGGATTGTCCTGTATGTTGGAATCATCTTCATCACCTTCTTCATCATCATCATCATCATCGTCACCATCATCATCACCATCACCATCACCATCTTCATCTTCATCTTCATCACCATCACATCACCATCACCATCACCATCACCATCTTCATCATCATCTTCATCTTCATCTTCATCTTCATCTTCATCTTCATCTTCATCTTCTTCATCATCATCATCATCTTCATCATCTTCATCTTCATCATCATCTTCATCTTCATCTTCATCTTCATCTTCATCTTCATCTTCTTCATCATCATCATCATCTTCATCATCTTCATCTTCATCATCATCATCATCATCATCACCATCACCATCACCATCACCATCTTCATCATCATCTTCATCTTCATCTTCATCTTCTTCATCATCTTCATCTTCATCTTCATCTTCATCATCATCTTCATCTTCATCTTCATCTTCATCATCATCTTCATCTTCATCTTCATCTTCATCTTCATCTTCATCTTCTTCATCTTCATCTTCATCTTCATCTTCATCTTCTTCATCATCATCTTCATCTTCATCTTCTTCATCTTCTTCATCATCATCTTCATCTTCATCATCTTCATCTTCTTCATCATCATCTTCATCATCTTCATCTTCATCTTCATCATCTTCATCTTCATCTTCATCTTCATCTTCATCTTCATCTTCATCTTCATCTTCATCTTCATCTTCATCTTCTTCATCTTCATCTTCATCTTCTTCATCTTCTTCATCATCATCTTCAACATCATCATCACCATCACCATCTTCATCTTCATCATCATCCATCTTCATCTTCATCTTCATCATCTTCATCTTCATCTTCATCTTCATCTTCATCTTCATCTTCATCTTCTTCATCTTCATCTTCTTCATCTTCATCTTCATCTTCATCATTCAATCTTCATCTTCATCTTCATCTTCATCTTCATCTTCTTCATCTTCATCTTCATCTTCATTTCATCTTCATCTTCATCTTCATCTTCATCTTCATCTTCATCTTCATCTTCATCTTCATCTTCTTCATCTTCATCTTCATCTTCTTCATCTTCATCTTCATCTTCATCTTCATCTTCATCTTCATCTTCATCTTCATCTTCATCTTCTTCATCTTCATCTTCTTCTTCTTCATCTTCATCTTCATCTTCTTCTTCTTCTTCTTCTTCTTCTTCATCTTCATCTTCATCTTCATCTTCTTCATCTTCATCTTCATCTTCTTCATCATCTTCATCTTCTACATCTTCATCTTCTTCATCTTCATCTTCATCTTCATCTTCATCTTCATCTTCTTCTTCTTCTTCTTCTTCTTCTTCTTCTTCTTTTTTTTTGGGGGGGGGGGGGGGGGGGGGGGGGGGGGGGGGGGGGGGGGGGGGGGGGGGGGGGGGGGGGGGGGGGGGGGGGGGGGGGGGGGGGGGGGGGGGGGGGGGGGGGGGGGGGGGGGGGGGGGGGGGGGGGGGGGGGGGGGGGGGGGGGGGGGGGGGGGGGGGGGGGATCTTCATCTTCATCTTCATCTTCTTCATCTTTATCCACATCTTCTTCTTCATCATCATCATCATCATCATCAATAACCTCCACTGAAGTCTCCACTTGTTCTCCTTCCTTCAGTTCACGTTGGAGTTGAACCCGTGACCTGAGGCAGTGACTCAGCGATGGGAACACGAAGGTCAAACAGGTGAGAATCACTTCCTGTAGATACTTTACACTCGTGTTCATTCGTTTAAATTAAAAGACTTAACGTTTTATAATCAAAACATTTGAATTCAAACGTCATTGTTGGATAAAAAATAAAGGTTTAGGAAACAAATGTTTAGTCAGAATCAGAAAACCTTTATTAGTCCCGCGAGGGGAAATTCGGTGGGGTGCACGGTGGTCGCCTCACAGCAAGAAGGTTGCTGGTTCACTTCCAGGCCGAGCCAACTTGTGACCTTCCTGTGTGGTTTGTATGTTCATGTCGCGTGGGTTTACTCCGGACACTCCGGTTTCCTCCCTCAGCCCTAACACATACAGAGAACTTTGATTGAGAACTTTGGGAAATTGTCTGTAGGTATGAATGTGTGTGTGAATGGTTGTCTGTCTTTGTGTGTCCTGAGACAGACTGGTGTCCTGTCCAGGGTGTCCCCTGCCTCTCACCCTATGATACTGGGATAGACTCTAGTCTCCCCACGACCCCCACAAGGGATAAATTCCTTAGAAAATGGAAAATGAATGTTTAGTCCATTCAAATAGTTTCATTATGATTCATCTTCTCACCCATTTATGTTATTGATTACATTTATTTAAATTATATAATTTCTTTAACTTATATTTATTGATTAAATTCTTTATATTAATGATTATTTTCTCTCTATTTTTCAACAATCTATTTGTTCACTGTTGTTGTAGTGGCAGGTAACGACCGCAGAGGGCAGCAGAGACAAGAAATAAAGATAACGAGTCAAACTCAAACGATGACAGACAGAGAATCTAACATCCGTTAGAAATATATCATGAAATACGTCACGAGATGAACGACATCAGAACAAATACATCCTAGTTCTCATCGTCGTCCAGAACATTCTTGTGGAGGATGAATAAAAGAATAAAGTAGATGTTTATGAACATGTGACTTGAACAAATGCACGAGGAGACGATGAAAATGTTTTGTTGGATTTAAGTGTCGAGAACTTCATGTGGAGGTCGAAGTGAAGGTCGTGACATAAGAAGTAAAAAAAGAAAAAGAGACTTTGAAATGATCAGAATCACCAGAAGTGAAGAAAAGATTATTTAACGACTAGTTTTACGTAACGAAGAAAACTTCCCGCGACACGCTTGACCGTCGAGATACTGCGACTCCTTGTGTTCAGCAGCAACGTGACGCCCCATCAAATCCATAATTGGTTTTCATCCGAAGTGAAGCGACGACAATAGTCCGTCTGTCTGACTCACACTAATCCAATAACGTGAGTCCAATCCTCAGCTCAGATCACCTTCATCATGATAATCCACAGGAGACACAAGAGTTTGATCCACTTTGAATGATTCACTGAACAATATCTACCTCTTTGTGTCCATCCATCCATCCATCCATCCATCATCCATCCATCCATCCATCCATCCATCCATCCATCCATCCATCCATCCATCCATCCATCCATCCATCCATCCATCCATCCATCCATCCCATCCATCCATCCATCCATCCATCCATCCATCCATCCATCCCATCCATCCATCCATCCATCCATCCATCCATCCATCCATCCATCCATCCATCCATCCATCCATCCATCCATCCATCCATCCATCCATCCATCCATCCATCCATCCATCCATCCATCCTTCCCTCCATCATCCATCCATCCATCCATCCATCCATCCATCCATCCATCCATCCATCCATCCATCCATCCATCCATCCATCCATCCATCCATCCATCCATCCTTCCCTCCATCATCCATCACCATCCATCCATCCATCCTTCCCTCCATCATCCATCCATCCATCCTTCCCTCCATCATCCATCCATCCATCCATCCATCCATCCATCCATCCATCCATCCATCCATCCATCCATCCATCCATCCATCCATCCATCCATCCATCCATCCATCCATCCATCCATCCATCCATCCATCCATCCATCCATCCATCCTTCCCTCCATCCATCTATCCTTTCCTCCATCCATCCTTCCCTCCACCATCCATCCATCCATCCATCCATCCATCCATCCATCCATCCATCCATCCATCCATCCATCCATCCATCCATCCATCCATCCATCCATCCATCCATCCATCCATCCATCCATCCATCCATCCATCCATCCATCCATCCATCCATCCATCCTCTGAGGTTTTCAACAGACTTCGATTCTTCTCTTCTTCAGGTACAGCATCGTGTCCGACACCTTACCGGAGGAGGAACGTCAGAAGATCTCCGACCTATCGCTTGACATCGGCCGCACCTCTCCCACCCTCCCTCTACACCTGAGCTGCCAGGCGGAGGAGGACGACAGCAGGAGAAGGTCCGGTTCCACCTCTTGTTGCGTGAGGAGACCAGGAGGGATGAACGACTACGACAGGAAGGTTCTGACGCGGAACTCGTCCCAGGTGCGGAGTCGGTTCGTGAAGAAAAACGGTCAATGTAACGTGGTGTTCACCAACATGGAGGAGAAGAGGCAGCGCTACCTCGCAGATATCTTCACCACCTGCGTGGACACTCGCTGGAGATACCTGATGCTGATCTTCTGCACCAGCTTCCTCGTTTCCTGGCTTTTGTTTGGCATCATCTTTTATGGCGTTTCTCTCGCACACGGGGACTTTGAAGAAGACATGCTGAAGGCCGAAGGATCGGCAGGACCTCATGGACAAAGAAGGCAACAGCGCATGCCCTGCATTCTTCACGTGCAAGGATTCGTGGGGGCGCTCCTGTTCTCGATGGAGACCCAGACCACGATTGGTTACGGCTGGAGGTGCGTGACCGAGGAGTGTCCTCTGTCCGTGATCACTGTGGTGGTACAGTCCATCGTGGGCTGCATCATCGATTCCTTCATGATTGGCACAATCATGGCGAAGATGGCGCGTCCAAAGAAGAGGAACCAGACTTTGGTGTTCTCCAAAAACGCGGTGGTCTCGCTCAGAGATGGTAAACTCTGCCTCATGTGGAGAGTCGGCAACCTGCGGCGCAGCCACATCGTGGAGGCTCACGTCCGAGCGCAGCTGATCCGCTCGTACGTCACCGCCGAGGGGGAGTTCATCCCTCTGGAGCAGATGGACCTGAACGTGGGCTACGACGAGGGTACGGACCGACTCTTCCTCGTGTCTCCGCTCGTCATCGTCCATGAGATCGACAAAGACAGTCCGCTGTACGAGCTGAGCAAGGCAGATCTAGAGACGGATGACTTTGAAATCGTGGTGATCCTGGAGGGGATGGTGGAGGCCACGGCCATGACCACTCAGATCCGGAGCTCCTATCTCGCCAGGGAGATATTCTGGGGGCACAGGTTCGAGTCCGTGATCTACGAGGATAAGAGCTGCTACAAGGTAGATTACAGTCGCTTCCACAAGACGTACGAAGTGCCGTCGACGCCCAGCATCAGCGCCAAAGAGATGGACCAGACTGCTGAGCAGGACGCGTCCGCGGCCTCTCCGGCAACGCGGTCCACGAAAAGCACAGCACCGCGGTCACTTAGTAACTTTTGTTACGAGAACGAGGTGTCGCTGAGCTGCGGAGAGGAAGACGACGATATTTTCAACTCGTCTCAGTTTGTGGAAACAGAGAAGACGGAACAGAGAACCACGTCGGTCTCAGTGGACTTTCAGAACATGTTTCAGGAGACTTCGGAAAATCACAAGGTCATGTGTGTCCTGGACATGGACAACAACCAGATGGAGTTTGACATCCTGCAGTCGGCCATTCCTCTGGACCCGGTGACCTATAAAGCCGAGCAGGAGATCTAGACCTAGGCCTGATCCTCGACCACAAACCTTTGCCTTGTTCTGCTGCGAAGTAGGAGGACAATGTGTCGGATGCTTAGAGGCTCAACTTAGGAAGTAAAATATTAAAAGGGCAACTTATTTTATAGATACTTGTGAGACACTGAGCTGTAAAGAATTAGACATAAAAACCGAATAAAAAAAAAAAAGCCTTGACAATCTCTAGAGATCCATCGTGCACGGCTCAAGTCAAACTGCTAACACTTCAGGAAACTGCTGCTGGATGTACCAAGACTGAGCCTGGAAACTATCAATGGACATTTTGTTGTCTTTCAAAAAGTAAAAGAAAACATCCTTTACAACCCGACCACTGCTAGCTTCCTCTGAGACGCCCTCGAACCCATCATTTGTCTTTCAAGAAGGAGATTTCGTTAAAATCAAATCCGACCATTGAAGGGGAGGTTAATAAAGTACGCACGAGGGTTTGGGATTTGCTGAGGCTGGATTCTGCCTTGTTCGCAACTGGATCTCAGCCACGACTGTTGTTGAGGAACGACTGAAGAAGGGATGGAGGCCACGATGTGGGTTTTACTTGAATATACGTGCAATTTACGTTGGTGGGAAAGTGCAATAAAATGATCTCATCATGATTTCTATTGACAAATGTTTGAAAATATTAAAATTTGAATGCATCGAAAAGCCTGATATTTTCGTTCATTGTCTTTCTTTCGCAAATATTGACCTGGATCTGTCTCGACTGAATTCTGAGCAGCTCTAGTAGAAGAACTCACATTTCTACGATCCTTAAAACTCTTCACTGGCTTCCAGTTTCTTTCAGGATCATTTTAAAATTCTGGTTCTTACTTTCAGATCTATTCATGGTCAGACCTTCCATCAGTGATCTGATCCAGCCTTACACCCCAGCTCGGGCTCTGAGGTCTGTGGATCAGAATCTACTGATGGTTCCTGAACTTCCGGACCAGAGGAGAGAAATCCTTCCAGACTGTTGCTCCTAAGCTTTGGAACCATCGGTTGAGCACCCTTCAAGAAACATCTGTGTTTGATGATCTACTGACTCCTTCAAGAAACATCTGTGTTTGATGATCTACTGACTCCTTCAAGAAACATATGTGTTTGATGATCTACTGACTCCTTCAAGAAACATCTGTGTTTGATGATCTACTGACTCCTTCAAGAAACATCAGTGTTTGATGATCTACTGACTCCTTCAAGAAACATATGTGTTTGATGATCTACTGACTCCTTCAAGAAACATCTGTGTTTGATGATCTACTGACTCCTTCAAGAAACATCTGTGTTTGATGATCTACTGACTCCTTCAAGAAACATCTGTGTTTGATGATCTACTGACTCCTTCAAGAAACATCTGTGTTTGATGATCTACTGACTCCTTCAAGAAACATCTGTGTTTGATGATCTACTGACTCCTTCAAGAAACATCTGTGTTTGATGATCTACTGACTCCTTCAAGAAACATCTGAAGACACTTTTATTTGTTTTATTAAAGTATATACTTTATTGAATATTGTTTTGATTGTTTAAGCGCTTTGTGACCCTGGTCTGGAAAAGCGCTCTATAAAGACAAATGACTTACTTACATCTCTCTGAGCATGAGTTCCTGTGTTCCAACACTAGGAGGCTCATTTGCCCTGAAAAGTACCATAAGAGTGACTGTGGCAGAGCCGGAGGTATTTTCACATAGATTCAAGTCATTTAAAGTATATTTCAATACTAATAAATGATGTTTTCTTATCCGCGTGTTTTGAGCACAAGTGTGGTGGTGTCAGGAGGATATTGGGCTGTGGACCCCCGAGGGTGCTGGGATGGGTTCGGCGACTCACAAGAGACAACAAGATGCTGCCAAGGACCCCGGGCATCATCACATGACGCGTCACTTGATTGTCCCTGAACACCAGAGAGTGCAACGTTTCTCCGGAACGCTTCAAAAATACGACTCCAACTAATAAAAGTTGTTGTTGTCGGTTGTGAAGAGCGACGTTTAAAAGTGGGGAAAGTTTCGTTGTCGTCGCCACGGAAACAAGCCTTTACGATACCAAACTTTAGATTTAGTAGCTCCACAAAGGTATCGTGAGTCGATTCTCGGGTTCTTACCTGAGGTTTTGGAGGAACTCAACTGAACTTAAACACAAGAAAAACACTCAGAGAGCGCAGCCCTCCGCCAGCATCACTAGCCTCCAGCTACATGAAGACAGTTTTGTCGTAACATTTGTTCTGTATTTCTCATTAACTCTGTAGTTCTTGGCATTGAAGCATCAGGTGAGAGTCGACAAGTACCTGACCTGAAGACTGGACAAGTCTTCTTAACAGCCCTGAAACAGTATAGAATAAAAAAATGAACATATATTTAAGTGACACGATTGTAGCCTTTCTCAGCTTCTTCAGATGGTGAAAGACTGGTTGGACTCTGGAGCAGGTGACGTCTGACATGACAGCTCGTCGGCCTGTGGTGTATGAAGTTCTTCCACCGGTGTCCTTCGATTGGGACGTTAGGAAACACGACAAATAGTCATGTGTCTTATGGTGGAGCCTCCGGTGAAGCAGGTCCTGCTCCTCTCAGGCCCCAGCAGAAAGACCATCCACGGAGGTAAAACCGATCGGTACCTGAGGACGCAACAGGAGCTGAAAAGGAAGCTGGACTGAATGTTTGTGGAACAGAAGCTAAGTTAGTTAAGATGCTAACGTTCAACAGAAGCCACTTCAACTTGATTTGAAAACGACAACCCTGGTCTGGAGCACCTGACAGAAGGTGACTGAAGGCCGAACACGTCGGTTCCGAACGAGTGTTTGAATCCACCGTCGACTGCTCTCGGCTGGAGTTGGTCGTCATGTGCAATATTCCGGGTGCAGCTCGTGGCCCCCAGGGAAGCTCCTCGGCGTCAGCTGACTGCTGGCAGGGTAGAGGAAAATTCCCAAAGGTTCTCTGAGGCCAACTTGTCTAACGTCACCATCTCTGAAGCTCAGATCCTAACAAAGCTTCACCAGTTGTCACACACACGACAGCGACGATGAATCGAAGAATTGATCCGCGATCTGTTCGGTAACAGTTTGATTCTTCCAGGAAACAAGGGTTTTCTCGACATCCCAGGACCAGGGTCTTAGCTCCGTCCTAGCTCCCTGACCCTGACCCACCAGAGGCGTTCACTCAATCACACAATCTTGGGTAAACTTTAGGCAAGAACTTACATGAGAAGCCATTTCTGGTTCCCCCTAAAAGTCGCTGCATTACCTGAGCCTCTTTAAGGTTTAGTGTTGGTATCTTCAAGTGAATACATATTTGGGGACAGTTAGGACCTGAAGGTGGAGTATGGAAGTATGTTCAGCGTGATACTGTTCGAGGACCTGTTGTTGAGACCAGGAGTTGTGGTATGAAACCACTCAACTTGATCAACTCCCCCGCGTGGATTGAACCCATCCTGGTGACTACATCACCTTCCAGGTGTTGTCTTCGTAGCAGGGACGTTTTTTTATCCCACAAAGATGTCAATATTATATCTTCACGGTCAAGGCCGGCGTGAGAGTGAAGTACTCGTGCTGAAGATCGTGAAGTTTCTGCAGTCTTTTTTTCGGAGGAGGCAGGAACCACGACCCTTCCTGGGCGCTCCAGACATGGACTCCCTTCAGTTGACCGGGGTCGAAGGGATAATCCAGTGAACGCTTTCGTTCGGGACCACAATCCCGAGAGCGGACCTACCTGTGACCTACCTACCCTGGACCTCTGACGCCGGCCTGACCTGGCTTGTTTACAAGCTCGTTATCTTCATCTCAACTCCTGACACCAAGACACAGGTTGAGCTGCAGAACCGATTGGATTCGAGGCATCCGGGTCTCGTCTTGTGGTGGGACCGCCGACCGGTCCACGTCACGCGTGCGACGCTGTTGGTTCACGTTCCCACAGTGGGAGGAACACAAGTGTCAAAAATATACCGAGGCCCTCGGGGGCCGATTAAGGACGGGTACTTCACGGAAGTCAAATCGGGAGATGACAAGTTCGATCACGTTGGGATCAGATTAAGGATCACATTGAAGGAAACTCGTTCTTCCTCCCGGCGACCATGACTTCTTCTGAAGAGGGACCTGAACGTCTCGGGAGTGCCGGGTGCGGCTGGGGAAACGGTGCTGGGGAAAGATTGAGGGGTGATGAGTTTCACAGCAAAAGAAGAGAAAAGTCTGAAGTCTGTCCATGAACTGGCCCCTCAGAGAAGATTGATCTCCTTAAAACGATAAAAGACTCTTGACCTTTTCTGGTTCCCTTCATCTCCAGATTCTCATGGAACCTTCACGTGTCTCTCCGAGGCTGAATGGACCCTCGCGGCTGTTCTGTCCCGGTACTTAGTCAGCCATTCGATTCCCTCTCGCCCGTCCCACTCGGAGCCCACATGTCGGACCTCGGCGTGTTCGAAACATTCCTGTCGGGGCCAAAAGACATGAAACAGAGGAAATTGGGAGGAAGGGACAAGTTGTTCAGTAACCTCGGGGCCTGCAGGCTGTCAGCGTTCCATTATGGTGTCAGCGAAGCAGCAGAAGCCACGCGGGGACATGTCGGGTATCAGGGTGATTCGGGGGCTCCATTGTGTATTGTCTGAGGAGGCGCAGCCGCGGCTCAACACTGGCCCTTTGTCCGGTTAACTGCCTGTTAGCATGCTAGTGATTAGCATGCTAATCAAGTGACGAGTGAGAGGTTCTCCGGTCCGTCCTCGACCAGATCCCGCTCGTCCCGGTCCACGGCCTCCGCACTTCCTGTCCAACCTCAGACTTGTTTGCGTCTTTATTTTTTTACTCATCGGCTGATTCTGATTCCACCGCATTCGTGTTCGTCCGGCGCTCACGTCTCGGCGTCGCTTTCCTGCCGTGACTCTCACCTGTCGTTCTCACCTGTGACTCTCACCTGTCGCTCTCACCTGTGACTCTCACCTGTCGCTCTCACCTGTGACTCTCACCTGTCGCTCTCACCTGTGACTCTCACCTGTCGCTCTCACCTGTGACTCTCACCTGTCGCTCTCACCTGTGACTCTCACCTGTCGCTCCACCGGGTCCGGTTACAGGTTCAGGTGAAGAGACGGAGTTTGTGTTCGCTCCAGGTTCAACACAACTACACAAACCTCAACAATATTAACACAACAGAAAAAAAAACTAAACATTGTGCATTTGTGTTTTTATCTACACACCTATATGTGTGTATTTATCTAGCTGTGAGTATAAATATCCTCATGTGTGTACACTTGTGTGTGTATATGTGTATACAAACACACAAGTGTACACACATAAGCATGTACTGGTCTCGAAAAGCGCTATATAAATAAATATTACTTACTTACTTACTTACTTACTTACATGCCTGTTTGTGCACTTGTTTTTGTATATACACACTCATGTGTGTGCACTTGTGTAAGTATATACACACTCATGTGTGTGTACTTGTGTAAGTATATAAAACTCATGTGTGTGTACTTGTTTAAGTATATACAAACTCATGTGTGTGCACTTGTGTAAGTATATACAAACTCATGTGTGTGCACTTGTGTAAGTATATACAAACTCATGTGTGTGCACTTGTGTAAGTATATACAAACTCATGTGTGTACTTGTGTAAGTATATACAAACTCATGTGTGTGCACTTGTGTAAGAATATACACACTAATGTTTGAGCACTTTGTTTGTACCTACACACTTGTGTGTGTGCACTTTGGTAACTATATACAAACATATTATGCCTGTGTGTACATTTGTCGAGGGGGAGTTGTGTGTTTATGACGACTTGTGAAGTGTACTCTAGAGTCGATGTGAAAGTTGTGTTTAGTGACGTTTGTGAGTTTTCGTGTGTGTGTTTGTACGATTGAGTTTTCTTAAAGAGTGTGTTAATATATGTTTGTAAGAATGTGTGTGTGTCTCTGGTGTTAGTGTCCGTTTGCATGTGTGTGAGCGTGTTTGTGCCCAAGTTGTGTGTGTGTGTGTGTGTGTTAGTGTGCATGTGTGTGAGCCTGGTTGTGTGTGTGGTTGTGAGTCAGTGTTGGGCCCTGTAGTTGAACTCGGGCTCACATGGGTGAGTGTAGGGGGGCCGCAGGGTAAAAGTTGATGGGTGGGGGGCGACAGGGGGGGGGGGCAGAGAGGGGGGTGCAGGGAGGGAGGGGGGCTATTGCCCCGACAAATTCACCATCTCCTCTCCTCTTTCATCCTCTCTGCCTCTATCAGACAACAAACTCTTTCATTCGGCCATCTTTGCCCCCCCCCCATCGCCCCCCGGACTCCGCGCCCCCCGTCACCCCCCTCCCCCTCAACTCCCCCTCCCCGTTCATGCTTAATTCGATGTTCTGAGAAAAACTCATGATTGTAAAAGTGGCTTTTTTTAAAAACTCCTAAATACTTGTGAGCATCTTTTCTTTCAGAGAAACTACGCGGCTGCTCATATGTTCTGATGCTATCGAACTAAACATGTTTTCAACAAACACTAAACTTATCTTGAGGTGAAACTGTGATCGTTTGGTATCAGTTCAGCGAAAAAACCATCACCACGTGAAGCAAACCTTCCTCCGTTCACCGGCTTCGAACCCCAGACTCTCAGCAACATTTTTAGCGACGAGGGTCATCGTCCACGAGCAGAAGCTTCGTAACAAAGCACGTCCTTGTTCTCGCCCGAATTCTTCAGCGTCATTTTCGGCATTTCTCTCCGAGTGACTGACTCGCTGCCGCCTCCCACCACCAGATCTCAAGCCGGCGTTTGGGAATTTCCAGAACTTCTTGACTCGCGTGTTCCTCGGACAACGTTAGCTTCGATGAGAAAAAAAAGATCGTATCGCGACATAAACGTTTAAAGACATGTCGAGTTATATCGCATTGAATTCAAGATAACAATTCTGAAGAACATTGATGTAGCACAATCTCACAGTTAGCATCAGCATGTTGGAATGATATCAGTTAGCATCAGCATGTTGGAATGATCACAGTTAGTATTAGTATGGTGGAATGATCACAGTTAGCATTAGCATGTTGGAATGATCACAGTTAGCATTAGCATGTTGGAATGATCACAGTTAGCATTAGTATGGTGGAATGATCACAGTTAGCATTAGCATGTTGGAATTATCACAGTTAGCATTAGTATGGTGGAATGATCACAGTTAGCATTAGCATGTTGGAATTATCACAGTTAGCATTAGTATGGTTGGAATGATCACAGTTAGCATTAGCATGTTGGAATGATCACAGTTAGCATTAGTATGGTGGAATGATCACAGTTAGCATTAGCATGTTGGAATGATCACAGTTAGCATTAGTATGTTGGAATGATCACAGTCAGCATCATCATGTTGGAATGATCACAGTTAGCATTAGCATGTTGAAATGATCACAGTTGGAATGACACAGTTAGATTAGCATTATATGGTGGAATGATCACAGTTAGCATTAGCATGTTGGAATAAGATAATCAAGTTGGAATAGCATTTAGTATGGTGGAATGATCACAGTTAGCATTAGCATGTTGGAATGATCACAGTTAGCATTAGCATGTTGGAATGATCACAGTGAGCATTAGTATGGTGGAATGTTCACAGTTAGCATTAGCATGTTATAATGTTCACAGTTAGCATTAGTATGTTGGAATGATCACAGTGAGCATTAGCATGTTGGAATGATCACAGTGAGCATTAGCATGTTATAATGTTCACAGTTAGCATTAGTATGGGATATAATAGATCATCATGTTGGAATGATCACAGTTAGTATTAATATGTTGAAATGGTCACAGTGAGCATTAGCATGTTGGAATGATCACAGTGAGCATTAGCATGTTATAATGTTCACAGTTAGCATTAGTATGTTGGAATGATCACAGTTAGCATTAATATGTTGAAATGATCAATGATGTACTTGAAAGACTTCAGTGACTTCCTATCTTCCATTATTCAAATGGAATCTGTTCTTATTCTTGGAGACAAGAACAACAGAAGCCTTTAATTTTGAGCAACATGTTTCTGAACCCACTCATCAAAAAGGCCACATTTTAGACTTAGTTTTTACTCTTGGCCTGGACATTTCTAATGTATCTGTACATGATGTCCATCTGAGTGATCATTCTCTTGTCTTGTTTAACCTGGACTTCATCCCTGAACCTAAGCCTTTGAAAGTTAGGTCTCAGAGGCTCATCTCAGCCGATACTGCAGACAGTTTTTCTGCTATGTTTGACCGTCTTTCCTTTGATGACTGCCCAGACGTGGACAGTTTGATTCACTGTTTCACTGACCATTGTGTTGAAATACTGGATCAAGTGGCACCTGTTAAATCGAACTTGAAAATTCAGAAAAAACTGTGCCCTTGGACAAATGAAGATCTCCTGAGTCTGAAGAGACTTTGTCGAAAGACTGAGCGTCTCTGGAAGTCTACTAAACTTGAGGTGCATAGACTTCACCTCAGGGATCTGATGTCTTCTTACAATGAGATGGTGGAAACTGCTAGATCTGATTACATCAGAAAACTGGTAGCAGCAAATAAGAAAAACCCCAAAGTTTTGTTTGACACAATTAATTCACTCGTGTCTCCTGCTCCTCAAATCACACCTGTCTTCTGTGAAGCTGACAGCAATGCATTGTTGAGATTTTTCATTGACAAAATTAAATTGATCAAAGAGAAAATCTCTCCCCCTTTGTTTGGAACACCTACTGTCTCTGAGCCCCTCTCCTCCTCTTGGTCCTCCTTCACTGCTGTATCTTTGGGTGATATTTCAGCACTAGTGAACAAGATGAAACCCTCCTCTTGCTCAGATGACGTCCTTCCTTGTAGGCTTTTTATCGAAGTATTTGATGTAATTGGCCCCTGGGTTACCAATATGGTGAACCTCTCCCTTTCCACAGGGTTTTTTCCCTATGCATTTAAACATGCCATTGTGGAGCCTCTGCTCAAAAAACCAGGCTTAGACCCAACTGACCTCAGTAATTTCAGGTCTATTTCTAAGCTCCCTTTCTTCCGCGCCTGGAAGAAAGTTTCAGTCTGGTTCCAAAAAAAAAATTTTAAGAAAAAAAATAAAAAAAAAAAAAAAAAAAAAAAAAAAAATTTTTTTATTTTTAAATTTTTTTTTTTTTTTTTTTTTTTTTTTTTTCCTCCTTCTTTAACCTTTTTAAACCCCAAAACCCCCCAAAAAAAAAAAAAAAAAAAAAATTTTTTTTTTTTTTTTTTTTTTTTTTTTTTCTTCCCTTTCCGGGGGTTTTTTTTTTTTTCCCCCCAATCAAACCGAGGTCTGAATCGGCAGATCTGTTGTGTGGAGTCCCTCAAGGTTCCGTTCTGGGTCCTTTATTGTTTTTGCTGTACTTGATTCCCCTCGGTAAAATCATTCAGAGATTTCCAGATGTATCTTATCACATTTTTGCTGATGACATCCAGCTCTACTGCTCTTTTGATCCAACTGAGCCCCAGA
>JACEEU010000695.1:18949659-18957159 GCA_016630915.1 Callionymus lyra
ACATGTGATGTAAGTGAGGAACTGAGAGCCAATGAAAACTGCGCGCGGCTCCTTTAAGACTCGTGTGTTTTCTCCCTCCTCACCAGGATCTTTAAACCCGGGGCCTCAGCACAGAGCCGGCATTGATCGACGAGCGTCACTCTGGAGCGTCGAGACTCTTGCGGGACTCACGACCTTCTCACTTCCCTCAAGTAAGAAGCTTCGTTTCCTCCTCAGCGACGACACCTTCGAATACTGCTTTGAAATGATTGATACTTGAATGTAATCCTTTATTTTCAACTTTGTTTTCTGGGGAGTTTTTAGATGTTTTTAATGACATTCTTCTGATTTTATTTCAACTATTACGACATATTTATTTCTGCGTCAAATCGAAACTTCTTGGTGAAAAACTTCCGCTGGTTCGGTCCAGAAAGAAAAACAAACAGAATCTTTTGTGAAAAACTAATTGAAGGAATTTAACAAATTAAGGCCAAACTCATTTGCGAAGCGAAGCGACGGTAATGCGTTCACACGCCGGCGCTTGTGACGCACTTTTGTGCAACAGTTCATTCTTTCAAGCAATATTTTATTCTTTCTTGCAACACGTTATTCTTTCTGCGGAACATTTTATTCTTTCTTGCAACATTTTATTCTTTCTGCGCAACATTTTATTCTTTCGCATAACATTTTATTTTTTCTTGCAACACTTTATTCTTTCTGTGCAACATTTTATTCTTTCTTGCAACGTTTTATTCTTTCGGCAACGTTTTATTCTTTCGCATAACATTTTATTCTTTCTTGCAACTCTTTATTCTTATTGCGCAACATTTTATTCTTTCGGCAACGTTTTATTCTTTCGCATAACATTTTATTCTTTCTTGCAACACTTTATTCTTTCTGCGCAACATTTTATTCTTTCGGCAACGTTTTATTCTTTCGCATAACATTTTATTCTTTCTTGCAACACTTTATTCTTTCTGCGCAATGTTTTATTCTTTCTTGTAACATTTTATTCTTTCTGCGCAACATTTTATTCTTTCGCATAACATTTAATTCTTTCTTGCAACACTTTGTTCTTTCTGCGCAACGTTTTATTCTTTCTTGTAACATTTTATTCTTTCGCATAACATTTTATTCTTTCTTTGCAACATTTTATTCTTTCTGCAACATTTCATGAAATCTAATAATTTAAAATGATGTAAAACTTTCAAAAAGCAACATTTGATTTTAATATAAACTGTAAATATTGAGTTGGATATTTGGTTCATTGACTTTACGCTGTGACTCATTTGAATAATTACTGGTGTTAACTTTCTTTATTCGTGCGATATTTTCATTGGTATTGATTTAATTTAATTTAATATCGATCTATTTCGATACTTTAAAGGCTTTTGTATTTTTTCAAAGACTTAACGTGGATTTAACGACGAACACGTGAGAGTTAACGAACGTTTCTTGGACACGTCGTCTCAGGTGTTTCTGACAACAGGTGGCAGACGAGCCTCCTCTTCATCTTCATCTTCATCTTCATCATCGAGGCCTGAACAGATGGACCACGATTACGTTTCACCTTTTATTTCCCTCATGAAGCCACGAGTGCAAACGACGAGGAGGCACAAAAAAAACGATTAAATTCCAGAGAAATTGGAGTCAAATGTTTTATTTCCGCAGGATTCGCTTCAACGTGAAATAGTTTGAATGGATTCAAACGTGTTGTTTGTTCACACGTTCAGGGAAACGTGTGTTTGCTGTGAGGCGGTGACGATGTTGGTTTAAAGTCACAAACACGCTCCTGTTTCTCTTCACACTGACTCGATTCACGGCCGAACGTTTGTTTGTACAACGAGTTCCGCGTCGATCCGCCTGCGCCGAGACTCGAACCAACAACCTTTGCTCAAGACGCGGAGAAACTTCATTTATGTTCTCGATATATTTAAACTTTGTCTTTTCTCCAGTAAAATAACATGACGGAGAATAAAAGGTTTGAATGAACACTTTTACACATTTATATATTATATTTAATTGATTAAAAATATATATATATTTTTAATTTCAATTCCTTTAAAACACAATAAACCGAACAAACAGGAAAAAATGTTGAGAAATGAAATGAAAATAAAGGTTTTAATCCAATAACTGTGTCGTAGTTTCAGCTCAGACTGAACAAAGTTTGATAAAGTTATTAAAATAGGTTCGTCCAGAGTTAAATAATAATGAAAATTATATCCTAAATAGTTTTATTGCGCTTAACATACCTGGTTAACAAAACTTTAATACATTTTATCAAATTCAACTGTTATTTTTCCAGTGTATTAGTACTTTGTGTAACGGGATATTTACTGAAATAAGAATCTGTTGAAGGTTTTTCTCTGTAACTGGTGTCACTTTGTCTTTTTACAAATGATTTTAATTATTATTATTATTATGTATCATTATTATTATTATGACGTTTTAAAACACATGTATATATATTTTAAAACTATCAACATTATCTTGGGTTTCATTTTTGTCTGGTTCATATTTACCAGAAAATAGAAAAATATAAAACTTTTATTCAACATTTCCTGTCATGAAAAAAAATCCAAATTATAATACTATAAAAAAAAAAAACGCTAACTAACGCTGTTAGCCACAAGCTAAGCTAGCAAGTTTAGAACTTCAGTTTAAAATGTTTCTCATTACAAATTAAAAAAAAAAAAAAAAAAAAAAAAAAAAAAAAAAAAACCCCCCCCCAAAAAAAAAAAAAAAACCCCCCCCCCCCCCATTCACAAAAAAAAAAAAGGTTCCCGCAAAAAAAAAAAACACTAAGCCGAAAAAGGGTGATATGAATATGCAAAATCAATCGTGATTTTTATATCGTTGAAAAAAACATGTTGATGATCAAGAAAGTCATTTGAATAATAAGGACATTTAAAAAGTCAATGAATTTGTTAATATTTATGTAAATAAATGACAAATTGTAGGTTTATATTCACATTGTGTTATTGAGTCTTAAACGACAGTTAAATTGACATTTTTTCATCATTTTAAATAGATTTGTTTTATAAATACTCACACGTACTTTGATGGTTCAGTATCTCTTCTGTCACAGATGGTTCAGTATCTCTTCTGTCACAGATGGTTCAGTATCTCTTCTATCATAGATGGTTCAGTATCTCTTCTGTCACAGATGGTTCAGTATCTCTTCTGTCATAGATGGTTCAGTGTCTCTTCTATCATAAATGGTTCAGTATCTCTTCTGTCACAGATGGTTCAGTATCTCTTCTGTCACAGATGGTTCAGTATCTCTTCTGTCACAGATGGTTCAGTATCTCTTCTGTCACAGATGGTTCAGTATCTCAACCGGATGGAAAGAACTTTAATGTGGAATCCTCATAGAGTTTTGCAACGAAGGTTAAGAGTAGAGACAGATTGGCAGTTTATATTATAATCACCGGACGCACAGATCCGACGGTCCGTGGACATTGCCTCATAGCTGGGATCAGAAGGAAGACAGACTCAGAAGGTAGACGGCAGGTTATTAGGAGTAGTTCTTACAGGTCTGCGCACTCGGAGGCTCGTGTTTGTAGTAACATGTCCAGAGAGGAGCACAGCTTGTCAGAGGTCGAGCTCAGTCCCGGGGCGTCAGATGACAGCTCAAGGTCGCCCGGAGTTTCTTCTGGCGCGACCGGCGGAGGAGATTCGCCGCTGCATCGGCAGCAGGGGCTGGTGAGTCTGGACGAGACCTCGGCCAGCCAGTCGTCCCTGAGGTCGGACGACGAGGATGAACGCTTCCCCGCCGGCATCCGTGAGGCGGTCAGCCAGGTGCTCAACTGCTACGACTGGACCCTCGTGCCCATGCCGGTCCGCGTCAACCACGGGAGCAAGAGCAAGCCACACGTGAAGAGGCCCATGAACGCATTCATGGTGTGGGCGCAGGCGGCACGCAGGAAGTTGGCGGACCAGCACCCCCATCTGCACAACGCCGAACTGAGCAAGACTCTGGGAAAGCTTTGGAGGTAAAGTTATGTTGTTCTGTGTGATGACCTTCAGATCTGTTGAACTCCTCGCCTGTAGAAGAATGAACCAGTCTTTACGTCTTAAGTAGGCTAGAGTAGCCCCCTTCATACAATCATCTGCAGTAGTAGTTCAGGACTTGACTCTGGGCATCAAGTAGGAAAAGTTGTTTCCCATAAAAAACTCTCACGATCCCGTCACCTTGAACATGGCTCATGGTTTACCTTTAAAAAGGCCCTTTCAGGCCATTTCTTCAGATAGAAGTTCCCCCCCTCCCAGAAAAGTGGGTCAGACGGGTTAAACGCGTTAACCTCACGAGGCAGCAGCTTTAATTCGATAAAGACTTGACCCTGGACTCGGGCCTGATTGGTTAATTGGCCCAGAGACAAAAGACGGAATTGGAGGAGGAGGAAGAAGGTCATGAGATTCTCAGCACAAGCTCCGTTACTAACTTGAACACAGGATGTTTCTTCTTGTCATGTTGTTGTCATGCAGCTGCGGAACATTTGTGAAAAGAACCCGAGGGCGGGAGTGAGTTCTCAAATGTTCCTGGAAAACATTTCGAGGTCACATTCAAATCTTCCAAAAGGGTCAAACTTCTTATTAAGGCGCACCTCAAGCCTTGAGCCCCTAGAAATGTAGTTCCCGTTCACATCTTCCAACGTTGGTCAAAGATATATGTACCGGTGTTAAAAGATCTGTTTTCTGACATCTCACTCAAGACTGATCTCTGCTCTGTTGGCCCTGCAGGCTCCTCAATGAGAGCGATAAGCGACCCTTCATCGAAGAAGCCGAGCGGCTCAGGAAGCAGCACAAGAAGGACTACCCCGACTACAAATACCAGCCACGGCGCCGCAAAAATGGAAAGTTGGGCTCTGGCTCTGGTAGTGAAGCAGACGGCAATTCGGAGGGTGAGGTCGGCCACAGCCAACCCATCTACAAGGGCCTCCACCTGGACGTGGCCCTCAGTGGGGGAGGCGGGTCGCCTCTGGCAGATGGGCACCACCGTCATGCTGCAGGTGAGCTTCAGGGTACCTTTCAATCCCCCTACTAATGTTTCCCCCTTGTACACAGAGAGTCACTGTAATGGGCAACAACTTCAACTGTCCATGTCTTTCTTCCAGGTCAAAGCCCCCCCACACCACCAACCACTCCCAAGACCGAGCCTCAAGCTGGGAAAGGGGATGGTAAGAGAGAAGGTGCCACCAACAGGGGGTCCCGCGCTGCCATGGGTGCCGAGGTGGGCTCTGGTGCAGCCGGATCTGGGAAACCTCACATTGACTTTGGTAACGTGGACATTGGCGAGATAAGCCACGAGGTGATGGCCAACATGGAGCCCTTCGATGTCAATGAGTTCGACCAGTACCTGCCACCGAATGGCCACCCAGGGGTGGGTCAGAGCGCCGGGGGAGCCACAGCCTCTCCGGTCTCCCCGTACACCTATGGAATCTCATCAGCTTTAGCTGCAGCCGGCGGACACTCTGCTGCCTGGCTCTCCAAGCAGCAGACGCCGCAGCAACATCACGGCCCCTCGCTGGGGTCGGACCCCACAAAGGCCCAGATCAAGAGCGAGTCTGGTTCAGCTGGTGGTCACTTTTCAGAGGGGGTTTCAACAGGTTCCCATGTCACTTATACCCCATTGAGCCTCCCACACTACAGCTCTGCCTTCCCCTCGTTGGCCGCAAGGGCTCAGTTTGCTGACTATGCTGAACAGCAGACGCCCGGGTCCTACTATGCCCACTCTAGTCAGGCCTCAGGGTTGTACTCTGCCTTCTCCTATATGGGTCCTTCTCAGAGGCCCCTGTATACTGCCATCAGCGAGCCAGTCAGTGTGACTCAAGCTCACAGCCCCACTCACTGGGAGCAGCCCGTCTACACCACCCTGTCGCGGCCATGACAGACAACGAGACCAGAGGGCGGCGGTGCCTGTTCGGGCCCCCTGTCCGACCCGAGGAGCTGCTGTGCTGTCGATAGCCATGACGGCGTAGGCGGTCTCGGTCGCGGGGATTGGACCAGCACAGGGGGAGTTGGCTGGGGCGGGAATCAGGGGAGCACCTTGTACCGCTCTTGTCCGAGTGCAGAGATGCTGTCGCAACCCAAGGACGAGTTCGGAGCCTGGTGCGTCTGAGGTGAAGGTTCGTCACGAACTCGTCACCGTTTCAGAAGAATCCACGAGGCTTTTGTTGCTTCAAACACAGACATGGACTCTCGTTCCTGGACGGCTGGGACGCTTTCAGCGACGACAAGAAAGATTCCAGGACTCACTACAATCAGGAACCAGTCACGAAGTTCACTCTTTTATTTTTCAGGAACACAAGAAAGTTTTTAGTCCAAAAAAAAAACGATCAGAGGCTTGTTTGTGTTCTGGAGCAGCTCGTGCACGAACAGAACCGACGAGTCCTCGGACTCGTGAACACACCAAAGTACAGACACCAAAACCTGTTGTGTAGCCGTGAACGACCCTTGAACTCCTCGTCGTGAAAATCACCGAGAGATCGTGTCACGACAATCGATGAGTCGCTTCAAGAAAGGGTTTCTTCGACTGTATTTATCTGTATTTATCTCTTTGTGTTGTCAAGTTTGTGTGTTTTCTGAAGGTGGAGTCGGGTTTGAGATACAAACGCACAACTTTCTCTCATTTATATCATATTTGTCAAGATCTGGAAAATGAAGTGAAACTATTTCAGGGAGTTTTTAAAAACAAATTCAGAGAGAAATGTGTGTTTTGTTGTAAATGAAGAGAAAAAAACTACAAACGATCAAATGTTGTCGGTACTGAAAAAAAACAAGATGGCCGACGGATCTCAACACATGAACGACGTGAACTGACTCCACCTTCAAACTGTCACTTCACATGTTATTGTCGTGTGTGATTATTGTGTGTTATGTTACTCAAACTCACTTGCATGCTCGTATTTAACCTCCAGCACAACAAGCGTCTCCACGGCGACCAGTGTGTATTTATACCTTGTAAACATGTGACGACGACTATTAATCTTCTGAACGTTGGAAATAAAGAGCTCATTATCGCAGCCCGACTCCTTCCTGACGGCAGAACCAATTATGAAAGAGTCTCAGGAAAGTTTTTTATCTTCCAGACCATGTGACTCGAGCAGAGACTCGGCGAGTTCCAGGCGGAGCCGACTTGAGATGCATCATGTGTGTCCAGGAGCTCTAATCCACCGCGAGACACCGAGACAAAGAGGCCATTGATGGGAGGCCGGGGGGGCAGAGACACACAACTCTCACTCAACTACACAATTTAAAAATCTCTAAAACTCTTCACACAAAACATTAGAAATAGACGACGACACAAATGAATCAACACAACATTAGAAATAGACGACGACACAAATGAATCAACACAACATTAGAAATAGACGACGACACAAATGAATCAACACAACATTAGAAATAGACGACGACACAAATGAATCAACACAACATTAGAAATAGACGACGACACAAACTAATCAACACAAAACATTAGAAATAGACGACGACACAAATGAATCAACACAAAAC